>JAOANK020239228.1:0-15778 GCA_026257165.2 Telfairia occidentalis
ATATTATTTTAATATTAGATATTAAAATAATTATTAATTAAATTAGAAAATGTTTTTAATTTAATTAATTAAATTTGGTTTTAATTTGAGAAATTAAAATCAAATTAGAAACAAAATGAAAAAAGAAAATGGAAAGTTAGGAAAGTTGGAAAATGGTGATTTTCCATTTTTCCTCCAAACTTTCTGTCACAACTTGCCACCTCCATTTAAATGCTACTTCACCATGATTGAGAGTCAATCTTGGGTAAGGTAGTTGTGCATGATTTAGGCTATAAATGGCTCCAAAACCATGCACAAAAAAGGATGATGAAAGTGATCATTTTTGCTCCCATTTTTTGGTTGTTCATGTGTTGAACTTTAAGCCAAACATCACTTCGTCTTCTCCCAATTTCACCAATCAAGGGATCCCAGCATCCCGTTCCTTGGCCGGAGAATAGCTAAGAACACACTAGTGGTGGCCTGGGAGCTAGTTCGTGATCCATTCCTCTGGAGATAGAGGAGAATTGGGACTTCAAAGGTGAGTTTGCTAATTTCCCTATTTTTCTTCTTTTGTAACATGATTTTCCTAAATTATAAGAGCTAATTAAAGTGCTTTAGATCTTTATCTGTTGCACATGTATGTTGATACGTCCTTTCAAGAGAGAATATTGGTAAGGTTCAAACTTGTTTCTTCTAACATTCTTTTGCAGCCATGACTACTCAAGGAAGCCAAGGAGGTCAAACAAAAAGAATGCAACATGAGGAAGTGGCTAAACTCATCTGAAACTTGGATCACCTCACCATGATGTTACAAAGGATGGATTCAAGGATCCATGTCATGGAACAAATCAAATCCAAACTTCCCTTGAGACCACAAAGGAGTGAACAAGGAGGAATTTCACAAATTCCTCCATAAAAAATGGACAAGTGCCAAGAGAAGCGAAAAAACCTCCAATTCCCTACATTCCATCGTAATGCCCACCCCAATGAGTACCTTCAATGGAAGGTTCGAGCCCAAGCATACTTTGAAAGTCACTACTTGAGTGAGGAAAGAAATATACATATTATTATGTCTCACTTTAAAGATTATGCTCTCAGTTGGTTGGACAAATTGTTGTCTTATAGGGATAGGAACCAATTGCCAAGAATTGAGACATGGTGTGAACTCAAAAAGATCATGGATGCACACTTTGTCCCCAAGGAATATGCCAAATTGAAAAAGTTGAAGCAAGGAGACCAAGATGTGAAATCTTACCATCTCAAATTGTTAACCCTAATGAAAGAACTTGGTCTTTATGAAGATGGTGAAGCACTCATGAACCAGTTCTTCAACGGGCTTAAAGAAGACATTGCCAAAAGAGTTGAACTTCAACCTTGCAACACTTTGAGAGAAATGTTGCAATTAGCTCTCAAGGTTGAAGAGAGACTAGTTAGGAAGAGTTTGAGGTATGATATTCTAAACCGTAAAATTAATGATCATGTTGGGTTAGAAAATAGGAGACGTAGAAGAACATTACTTGCTAGTTCCACCTTTACATGCCATGATGTCGTGCCTACTACGTCTTTTGTGCATAACATTCATAAAGAAGCATGCATAGAATTGAACTTGGAAATTGAACAAATCAAGCATGTTCATATTCAAGAAAGAATCAACAACTGTGAGGATATTGATGTGTTGCTACTTATTGATGAATCATTGCACCATTCCTTACCATCTAATCATGTACTTTCATGTGAAGAACACTTACATGTTTCCACAATAGAGAGCCTAGAAGTGCATGACCCTAATGCAATTCCTTCTATTGCACTTCTATATCATGATGAATTAAGAGTTAATCCATGTATTGCATCAAATGAATCTAGTTCCAAGCACTTAGATATTTAAGTTCTAGACCTAGCACTTCAGCCATGAAAGAGTCTATTGTCAGTCCTAGGACAGCTAGATCTGAATCATTAAGAGTCAAAACTTACGGATAAATCAGGGAATACCAAAAATACACTACGATGAAGAAATTAGAAGATCTCCTATTCAGTCAGAGATGGAGATAGAATCAGTAGATAGAGATAGGTTAAATGTCATTTCTAACTTTCAAATAGATCATGAATTCCTACGTAAAGATCTTAATTCAAAAGAAAATAAAAATTATAGAAAAAATTTTAATGAAAAATATCCTGAATAAGAAAGAACTAAGATAAAGAAAATATGTTTTTCTTATCTAAAAGAAAATAAGAAAAATATCTCATTCTTTGTTTGGTTCAATAAATTCGAAAAAATTCTAACTTTAGAAGAAGATCCCATCCGGAAAACCAAAGAAAGGGGATTTATAAAATCTTCACAACCTCCCCTAGAAGAAATAGAATTTAAGAATTATTATGGAGATAAAATCATCGCAAAACCCTTTCAACAAATATATGAAATAGATGAGATAAAAACTCCTACAAATAGAGAAATCAAAAGCATCCAGCTGCAAAATAATTATTCAAATAAAATGTTATCCTGCATAGCCAAACAAGTAGAAAAAATAGACAAAAAGATAAAAATTGAAGATGAAAAACCAATAAAGGGAAGAATCGACCAGAAATTGCTTTGATAAAACCAATAACTAATATTCCTTCGTTAGAATCAGAAGAAAGAGAAAAAGTAAGAAAATTAATAGAAAAATTATCAAAATTAAGCACAGAAGAATCTTCGAATCAAGGAACAATCAATGTTCTAGGCAATAAATTAGAATATTTAATCCAAAAAGGAAAAGCTTTAAAAATAAATGACTTAGACTCTGAAGACGAACAGAAAATCCAAAGAATGAGATTTCCAGCCAAACGATACAATTATTATAATCGATCTTCCCTTCCGGATATAGCATATGTGGAAAGATGTGAATCTAGGAAAACATCCTACAACGGATCATCCATCTATGAGTGGAATCTGGATGGTGTGTCTGAACATCTAATTTCTACAATGCTAAATGAAATAATAATAGCCTACCACGCTTATAAACAAAGAGGTAAATCTGAAGTAGAAATGTTTAGATTAATCGCTGCAAGTTTTACCATAAATCTAAAAAATTAGTGGAAAAACTGTCGTTTAGAAGAACAACGACTATTAATAACAAACCATGTTACAATGGTCAAAAGAAAACAAATAGTCAGAACAGCCATAAAGGTCGAAGGCTAAGACCAACAAATAGATCAAGAAATAGAAGTAGATGATGTGATCGCTGATACAGTAAATGAATTAATCTACGTCATCACCTACTCTTGGATAGGCCAACCATCCGATTATAGAAAGAGAGCTGAAAAAATTCTAAAATCCCTAAGATGCTCTAACATGAGTGACTTCAAATGGTATAAAGACATGTTTATGACCAAAATGATGATGTTAATAGATAACAATGATCAAAAGTGGAAAGAAAGATTCATAGATGGACTTCCAACCTTAATGAGGCTTAAAGTCTATGAACAACTCAAAGAAGATTATAATAATAACATAACCTAGAGTAACTTATCATATGGATTAATAGGCAGTGTTATTATTAAATGTGGAATAAAAATGTGTACCGAGGCCAAAATACAAGCTAAACTCCAAAATACATCTAAAAACCACATCAAAGAATTAAAAACCTTCTACGAACAATACGGGTGCACAACCATAAAAGCTCCATCTCAAAGAAAGAAACCATCTTTTCATAAAAAAAAATAATTGTTCAACAGAAAGGTACTATACAAGAAAACTATATAGAAAATGTTACCAAAAAAAGTACAACCCATTACAAAAATATAATCCTTCAAAGAAATCTCAATTCTATCAAAAAGGTGAATCATCTAGACAGACTAAAATAATAATAATAATAATAAAAAGATTACCTATTATAAATGCAAAATGGGAGGACATTATGTTAACAAATATCCATTACAAGGAAAAATTAATAATTTAGACATAGACGAATCAGTCAAAAATGACCTTCTACACTTAATTGACTCTATAATAGATGAAGAATCAAATTACGAGTCGGCACACAGCAATTACAATGACCAGCTTTTAGAAGTAAATGAATATTCTGATACAGATTTAGTAAATTCCAAAAATTCAAGCGAAGAAGAAGGTATGCATATGTCTGAATGTATAAATACCCTCAAAGACACTAAAAAAACACTAGAGGTAGTAGAAACAATGAATGAAGAGCAATCTAGAAAATAAGTTTTAGACACCCTAAAACGATCCTTACAAGAAGACTTGTTAAAATTTGAAGACAGTTCAACTAATTCACCAAATCCAAACTTCAATGAAATTTTCAAACGATTAGAAAAACCACGAAAAGTAACTGTTAATGATCTACAAAGAGAGATGAATTCTATAAAAAGAGAAATGGTCCAATGGAAGAAAATCCATGCGATAGAGATAGAAAAAATTAAAGAACAAATTGAAGTTCTAAAAAGAACAAGAGAATTAGAAAATGATGATGCGAAATCTGAAGAAGATTAATTTCTAAATGAAGAAGAGGTTCAACCAGAGCAATTAGCTCAAATGACAACCAGTTTGTCTAAAAAATGGTACACTAAAGTTAAAATCAAAATACAAGATTTTTCTTTCGAAATGAAAGCCCTAATTGATTCAGGAGTAGACCAAATTTGCATACAGAAAGGTTTAATACCAACCAAATATTTTGAAAAAACATTACATGGCTTAACAGAAGCCAATGGTCAAGATTTAGATATAAAATACAAGCTTCCTGAAGTACATATCCATAAGGGCCCAATATGTTTCATAACTTCATTTCTCTTAGTAAAGACTTAGAGCAAGGACTAATCCTAAGAACTCCATTCCTAACACAATTATATCCAATACAGGTCTCCGAAAAAGGAGTAAGCTATAACACTGTCAATACAAAAATATTATTTGAATTTATTATACCAGTTAAAACTCAAGAACTTTATTTAATGAATTCATATAATTTACAAAAGAACCAACTCAAATTTCTTAAAGAAGAAATTGATTTCAAAAGAATTGAGGAAAACCTAGAAAGTCGGCAAATAAAAGAAAAGATAAAATCTTTACTTAAAAAAAATGAATCTGAAATATGTTCGGATATACCTAATGCATTCTGGCAAAGAAGACAACATATTGTTGATCTTCCATATGTTAAGAATTTTGCATAACATGCAATCCCTACGAAGGCCAGACCAATACAGATGCATGTAGAGATAATGCAACATTGTAAAAAAGAAATTCAAAATTGCTAAGAAAGAAGCTAATCAGACAATCTAAAAGTCCATGGTCTTGTGCAGCTTTTTATGTAAACAACGTAGCCGAAAAGCAGCGTGGTGTGCCAAGGTTAGTAATAAATTACAAACCATTAAATAAAGTATTAGAATGGATACGATATCCTATACCACATAAACCCGATTTGATAAAAAGAATTGCAACGCAAAAAATATTTTCAAAATTCGATTTAAAATCAGGATTTTGGCCAATTCGAATATCTGAAAAAGATAAATATAAGCCAACATTTAATGTCCCTTTTGGGCAATATGAAAGGAATGTTATGCCCTTTGGATTAAAAAATGCCTCTTCAGAATTCTAAAAAATAATGAATGATATTTTTAACAATTATCAAGAGTTTTCGATAGTTTATATTGATGATATTTTAATATTTTCTACACAATTGATCAATAATTTAAACACAAGCATTTTCATAAAAATAATTAAAGAAAATGATTTGGTGATATCATTACCTAAAATAAAGGTATTTCAATCGAAAATTAGATTTTTGGGTTTTGAAATCCATTTGGGATCCATCAAACCCATTCAAAGGTCTATTGCATTTGCATCCAAATTTCTAGATAGGATTTTGGATAAAACCCTTTTACAAAGGTTTTTGGGTTGCCTAAACTATGTGTCTGATTTCATACAGAACCTCAAGCCATTTGCAGACCATTGTTTCAAAGGCTCAAGAAAAATCCAAAACCTTGAAGTGCGGAACATACTCGAGCCGTCCAAAAACTTAAAACCCTAGTTAAAACTCTTCCATGTCTTAATCTATTGAATCCAATAGCTGAGCTCATTGTTGAGATAAATGCATCTGACATAGGATATGGAGGAATATTAAAACAAAAATAAATGGTAAATAACAAATAGTTCGCTACCATATTGGAGTATGGAATAATACTCAGAGTAATTACTCCACAGAGAAAAAAGAATTACTAGCAATAGTAACTTGTGTAAATAAATTCCAAGGTAATCTTATCAACAAAAGATTCACCATCAAGACCGATACAAAGCATCTAAATTCATTTTAGATAAGGATGTTGAAAATCTAGTCTCCAAACAGATCTTTGCCAGATGGCAGGCGATCTTATCTTGTTTGGACTTTGAGGTTTTGCCAGTAAAAAGGATACAAAACTCCTTAGCCAATTACCTATCTAAAGAATTTCTCACTACCTCATCTCCTTCAAATATTCCTTCCTAAGAATGGAATGAGACACTGGCCAAGCCTGGCTAAAATTTTTCAAAAGGAAATTGAGAGAAAAAAAGAAGAGATGAGTCGTCCAAATAAAGTAAGGGGCAAGGAGCCCTCTTCTTCTTCTTCTAGAATGTCGCCTTAAACTATGAGTAGCAACAATTACGAGATGGATTTAGGGTTTACTACAGTAAATCGCCCTCATACACAATCATCTGAAATACGGATTACAGAGTCTCCTACTCCACCGAGGCCTTTTGCCTTGTTAATTTTCCTTTCAGGCAGAATTGTTCAAATGAGGCCTTCTGCCTCTCTTTCTTTAGTGACACCACCAAGGTCAGTCACTCCAAATACATACTCAACCGTCGTTCGACCAGAACGTCGTTTTCAACCCAGACCAGAGGTAGCAACCTACATCGACAAACCAAGTATTATTCATGACCAAATCATAAACCAGAATTTGAATTAGTAAGTCTTTCTGAAACAGTCAAAAGAATGTTTCCAAAAAAGTTTCGGTTTCTCCTAGAAAACCCATATAAAAATCAAACTTTTTATGAGTTTATCCTCGTAGACACCAAGTCAGCCGAGATAACCCATATTCCAAACAAAAATGATTCGTCTAGAATTACTTATTCAAAATTCAAAATTTTAAAAGTCCTAAATCTAACTTAGTGGAATCAGAATCTCTTCACTGAGAAATCCTTTTCCAAAAACTTTATTCCACAGACCTATAGTTACAAAGATTATTGTCGAGTATGGTGTATCGTGTTCTGGCATACTCCCAAGGACCATTCTTAGTTCATCCACTTTTGCCCTAACACTTAGAAGACACATTTCCCGTTATGGTTCATAGAATGGTGGTATACATTTGGCCTAACAAACAAAAATTCTTTCAACTCCCTTTCAAAGAGTCCTACTATCATTTTTGTAGAGGACAATGTACAAAAACTCCTTCCACTCGTCCATGAGATTCTGCTTATACTTCCAGATTCCTTGGATTATGAGCTAGAATTTCAAAATAGAATCTAAACCTTAGTACAAAAGGTTAGCAAAAGTCATCAAAATCAAATGGTGGCAAAATGTTTCCAGAGACCAAGCAAATCTAAGGCTTTCAAAGCATGGTTCGCAAACAATGGTTACATGCAAGATGTACCTATCCAGAAGAGCCAGACATTCCTCAATACAAAGAGCAAATTCTTGGCAAGGCTAGCTCATAGGACAACAGACGTTGAGTTTCAACAAATCCTAGAGGCTGCAATCTCCGAGAAGAGTACATCTTCAGATAATGATGGAGCAGGCCCTTCAACCGAGCCAACACTAGCAGTTCAAGAGGAAGAAGGCGAGTATGACCCATTCCTAGATACGTAGAACATACGTTGATGGAATAACAACCCTCTTCACAACCAAGGTGATGAGGTGACATCAAAAAAACTTAGCCTTCGCAAAGAAGACTATGTATCAAAATACAAAATGTATAATTTAGTTTTTTAAAAAAAGGTATAAAAATCTTTGTTATTTGCATCTGGCAATTAATAAGGAAAAAAAATATTTCCCTTTAAATTTTAAGTCTTATTGCTGTAAATTCTTGTAAATTCAATCTCTTGTATAAATTTAATTTCAATTCTATATAATCTTCATATGTATTCTGGATTATACAAGTAAATATTGAAACTATTATGACAAAATTTAAAAAATCATTATTAGATTTAAAAATTTAAGGATGTTTTTGCTATTCTTGCTATTGACCCAAAAATAACAAAAAAAAAACTTTCTAAATAAAATAAAACGAAAGGGCTTATTGGTAATTTTAAAAAATAGAAAGAAGAAAGAACATAATAAAAAGAAAAAAAAACTGAAATTTAGAGGCATACTATAGGGGGCACGTGTATGAGGGTGGTGAACAATTTGTACACAATGATATGTGGCAGAAAAAGTGAATAAGTAATAGAAAAATGAAATAAGGAATAGTTTGAAGGGAAAAAAATGAGCTAAAGGGGAGAAAGAAAGAGCAAAAAAATAGAGAAATTGAATTGGAAGGTAAATCGAAGAGTTTGTGAGATCGAAGATTTGGTAAGTAAGTGAAAATACTTGTATGGGATAATATGGACAAGCACAAAAAATGGGAAAGAGCAATCAACACCCTATTTGAGGCTACAGTGAAATATTATATAGTAAGAAGACAATATATGCATCAACATACAATAAAAGAAAATATAATTTAAGAAATACAAAGAAAAGATGGAAATAAACCATAAATTAGTATTTAATCTAACATCCCCCTCAAGCAAATAGGTAGAAGAACAACAATGAGCTTCTTTTGAAGACTGCTAAAACGAGGAGAAGGTAAAGTCTTTGTCATGATACTGCAACTTGATCAACAGAAGGAACAAAGCCACTACAAGCTACTTTCAAGCTACACATTTAGGTATAAAATGATGGTCAATTTCATTGTGCTTGGTACGATTGTGCATAACATGATTAGCAGCAAGGTATGTGGCACTAATGTTATCACACAAAAGCCAAGGCAAAGACAAACAAGGAAAAATGATCTTCGTAAGTACCAATTCAACCCATATTAGATTAGCAGTAGCATTCAACATACCCCAATATTCACATTTAGCAATAGAGTAGGAGATTGTCTTTTGCTTGGAAGAGCATCATGAGATAAGATTACGGCCAAAAAACATATAGAAACCACTAATATTTCATCGATCATTAGAGCAACTAGCCCAATCAGCATTCATAAACAAGTGAGAATCTGATGTGGAGATTTAGTATAACAAAGACAAGGATGTACAATGTTTTTCAAGTACCTGAGTAGACGTTTAAGAGCTTGCCAATGATCGGTGGTTGGAGCATGTAAAAATTGGCACAACTTATTAACTGGATAGCTGATGTCAGGTTGAATGAGTGTACAATAAAGAGATTCACCAACAAAGTCGTGGAAGGGAGTCTGATTAGGAAGAAGCTGACCATCATATCAGCCTGCCTTAGCAAATCTACAATATACTTGGCCTACGACATATAACAAACCCTTGGAATATGTGTAACCTAAATACCGAGAAAATAAGAGATATCTCCAAGATCCTTCAACAAAAAATAATCATTGAGGCTGCGGATGAAGTCCTGAATCTTATCATAATCATTTCCAGTAACAAGTATGTCATCAACATATATCAAAAAAATAACCAATGAAGTAGAATCAAGAAAAATAAACATGGAAGTATCTCTCTGATTTGGAGCCAAAAGAAACTCCACTATAAAAGACATGAGCTCAACTTCAAAAACAAAGCTCTCGAGGACTCTGTTTCAAACCATAAATAGCCTTTTGTAATCTTAAAACATGATTAGGACAAGTACTATCAATAAAACCTAGAGGTTATTTCATATAAGCCTCCTCTTGCAAATCACCATGTCGAAAGGCATTATGAACATCAAGCTGATGAAATTAACAGCTAAAGAAAAGTACAATATTAATGATAGTGGGTTTAATAACTGGGTTGAATGTATCAAAATAGCCAATACCATGTGCTTGAGTGAAACCTTGAGCAACCAAATGAGTCTTGTAGCACTCAATATCAGCTCAAGGTTTCAACTTCAGCCAATCCAACGACAACCAACAACCTTGCAGTTTGGAGGAAGGGGAATTAGTGACCAAGTTTTTTTACGAATAAGGGTGTCATATTCAAAAAGCATTGCACTTTTCCAATTAGGATCAATTAAGGTAATTTTGTAGTTGGAAGGTTCAGAGAAAGAACCATGATAGAACTCCAAAAAGTGCTATTTTAGGACCTAAATTCTAATGGGTTTGTGGGCTTCCAAGTGTACTTTGATGCTTTTCAAATTCAATTTGTAAGAACCAAACAGTAAAATGAAAACATTTGGATCTGAGACAGTTCAAGTTGAAAAACGGTCCCTAGAAGAGTAAAGTTAGTCAAGGAATGAAGATTCGGGGCTAAAATACAAGGGTGACGCACTAAAGTCCTAAAATAAAGTTGACCCAAGGGTGTAGCATTGAGATGCCGCACATGGGCATCTCAACACCCAAAAACGGTTGACGCACTATAGAGCATGCATGCATGTATTTGAACTAGCAAGAGCATATAGACGCCGCAAGTGAGCATCTCGACACCCTCGCATGATGTGGGCATGTGTACGCACCCTAACAAACTGCACAGATGAATATGAAGGCGTTGAGACGTTGATAACACTCTAAAAGTGCTATTTTAGGACTTTAAATTTAGTAGTTTTGTGGGTTGAATTGTGTACTTTGAAGATTTATCTGTTGAAATTGTAGGAATCGAGCATTTGGAGGCAAAAATAAAGATTTGATGTTGTTCGACTTGAAAAACAATCCTAAAAAGAGTAAATTTAACTACGGAACGAAGGATACATGTCAAAATGAGCCTCAACCTGAAAGCACAACGTCTCAACGCAAAACCAGAGCGTTGAAATGGCTAAATAGTGACCAAAGAAGGCAAAATGTTCCAGCGTTGAGACGGTAGAACAGCAGCGTCTCAATGCTACTCAACTGAGGAGAAGTCAATAGCCGATATTCCAATAGCATCAAGACGATGCAAATGCTACGCCGAATTTTGTTCCCCTTAATTCAATTATGTAGTGGCATTTTTGTAATATTAAAGCACAGCGTCTCAACACTATTGCATAGCATCTCGATGCTGTCGGCAAATTCTATATATTATTATTTTCATCGTTAGGGTTAGAGAGTTCGTTTGGAGGTGCAATTTTCGAGAGTAATCGAGGGAGAACACTGTGGGCTACTATTCTTGAGTCTTGGGAAAGTCTTGAAGTGCTCGGAATCAAGTTTTGACACCTCGAGAAGGATGTTTATAGTCGAAAGACATGGATTCTTCTAGAAGTTCCTCCTTTTCACTTATTCTTGTTATGTTTTCTGTATTTGGGATTTTTCTTGGGAAATTCATGATGAAAAGCAGTAGCTAATTTCTTTTCGTTTTAGCATGTTGGTAGTAATAAACTATCATATTTATTAATTTTCTTTTGGAATACAATTCTTTAGCATTTTCTTCGATATTTTAGCAAGTCATTCACTGCATTCAATTGGCCATTGAGTATTATGTATGTTGTTTTTATTATCTTGCTCAGACGAAAGTGTAGTTATTTAGACCAAAGATTTTAGATGTATACTTTTCTATGCACGATAGTGTTAGGAAAGTTTGCAAGGTACATGATAGGTTATTTTTATACTGCTTTTAAATTCTTGTTATGAGACATCGAATACGAAATTAATTTTGAGAGTCGAAGGACCTTGAGAGGGGGAAACCCGAGTTAATCAACCATAGCCTTAGAAAATTGGTAATCAAATGTACCCCATGAGTTAATTAATTGTTAATTGTTTCATTAACTATACCAACGTCGTAGAACCTCTATTCTCTTTATTGTTGCACCGTTAGCGTATCTCACTTTATTGCATTTTATAGCTCAGAATCATTGCATGATATTGGGTTCCCTAGATAAAATTGAAAGAATAAATTAATAACTAAGAAAATTAGAAATCTGATTCTCAGATGACGATATTCAGTCTTAGGGTCATTTTATATTACAATTGGACCCATTCAGGGGCTCAATTGTAGAAGATCCGCATAAACACATTCGATCGTTCCTTGAAATCTGTGGTACAGAAAGTTAAATGGAGTATCTAATGTTATATTCGCTTATGTCTTTTTCCATTTTCTTTGTAGGAAAAAACAAAAGATTGGTTAGAGATCTTACCAACTGATCATATTAGAACATGGAATGAGCTTGCCCAAGCATTCCTTAACAAGTTCTTTCCCTCAGTTAAGACCTAGAGATTACAGAACGAGATTAGTAATTTTAGACTAGCTGATGACGAGGAACTCTACGAGGCTTGGAGAAATTGAAAGAGTTGTTGAGAAAGTGCCCACAGCACGGTTATCCGGATTTGCTTTAGGTACAATCATTCAATAACAGTTTATTTAATACTAACAAGTCAATTGTGGATGTAGCTACAGGAGAGTCAACCTTTTCCAAGACACCTATGGTTGCTCAGGCTCTATTGGAGGACATGGCAGCCACCAGTTATAATTGGCCATCGGAAAGATCCACTTCGAGAGTTGTAGGGATTTATGGATTAGACGAGGTGAGTTCTTTAAAAGCCCAATTGGCAACAATTACTAATGCTTTGAACAACCTTGTAATGGCAAGTAAGAATCAGTCAATTGCATCAATGGCGGCATACAACTCTTACCCCTCTTGGGAAAACTAGCAGCTTGAATAGGCAAATTACAACAATCGGTCTTATGAGAACCCGTTTGGAGGCAAGCAGAGCCCACCACTAAATCAGTTTCATTCAGATTTGCATAATCACAAAAATTTCTCTTTTGCTAACACTAAGAATGTATTGCAAGCCCCTTCGAATTTTACCTCCTCAAAACAACAGCAAGCTGAGAAAACTTTGATGGAGAACTTGATGAGGACCTTCATCACAGAATCAAGGAACAGAACGACAATCTTGGAGAATAGAATGGATAGCCAAAAGAAAGCCATAAAAAATTTGGAGGGCTAAGTTGGACAAAATTGCCACTACACAAAGCACATTACAAAAAGGTAAGTTCCTTTGTACCACTGAAGTAAATCCTATGGAGCATTTCAATGCTATTTTTTTGAGAAGTGGTAGGACCCTAAATGAGAATGAAATGAGTGATCTAGAGCAGGAGCCTGAAGAGAAGAATGATGATAATAAGAAGCCTGAAAAGAAATTGGCTGGGGAAAAGAAGGAAAAAGTGCAGACACCAAGTTTAGGGAAGTATTCTGATTCCCTTCCTAGTGATTTGAGTCAAATCCCTTATCCTCAAAGATTTATGAAAAAGAATATTGATGATCAATTTACGAAATTCTTAGACATCTTTAAAAGATTACATATTAACATTCCTTTTGCAGATGTCTTGATGCCAAACTACATTAAATTCATGAAGTAAGTGTTGTTTAAGAAGAGAAAATTCAGGCAATTTGAGCAGGTAGATTTGACAAAGCAGTGCAGTGCTATACTGCAGAAGAAGCTGCCAGAGAAACTTAAAGATCCACGAAGTTTCATTATTCCTTGTACTATTGATAGTTTAGAGATTAATCGTGCTTTATGTGATTTAAGTGAATCTATTAATCTCATGCATCTGTCTGTTTTCAGGAAGTTGAATTTGGGACAGGTACAGCCAACTACCATCTGTCTATAGCTTGTTGATTGATTGGTAACAGTCCCAAAATGTATAGTAGATGATGTAGTGGTAAAAGTTGACAAGTTCATCTTTCCTGCAAATTTCATAGTGTTGGACATGGAAGAGGACTCGAAGATGCTCATCATATTTATTGGTCATTGGAAGGGCCTTAATAGATGTCCAACAAGGTAGCATTGCCTTAAGGGTAATTGAGAAAGAGGTAAGTTTCGACATTTATCGAGCTTCTAAAGGCCATTCTGAGGTAAGGACGTGCTGTAAGTTGGATGTTTGTGAGAATGGTTGTGCTGAAAATGTTAATCACGAAATTTCTGATGTGTCTAATAAGGGAAAATGCATACTAAACCCCACTGGTGGTAGTTTAGGTGCCTTAAATGAGAATATGCACGTGTCCCCCGATATAAAGTTTGTTGTTGAAGATTTGCATCACAATTTAATTCCTGTTAGTCATCATATTGTTGAAGATATTTCTTTGCATGATGAAAATAAAAAAACAGGTTTGAATGTTAAACCTCCTGATTTAAAATTGAAACCCTTACCCCAGACTTTAGGTATGTTTTTCTTGATTCTTCAACTCACATTGTTATACCTGCTACTGTGAGTAGGGTACTGTGAGTAGAGCATAAGAAAATACTTTTCTGAATGTATTGCGTCGGATAAAGAATGAGTGTGGAGAGGAAGCTAGGTGGATCCAAGACATGGTGGTGAAAGAAGGAGCATTTGATGTCTCGTCCAGCTAGGGATGTTAAACCAGGCGCCTCTTGCGAGGTAACCCAAGCATCTTTCCCTTCTTTTGTTAAGCTTGTAATTTTTTTTAGTTGTGCTTCCCCAGTTCTCATGAAATTTTGCACATCTCTCGTTTTCAGGAACCATAGCACAATTGTACTTAGTCCACCTCCTTGTCATATTGTGGATCATCTCATACTCCATGCCAGTATCGTTTACTTTCCTTGTTTTATCTTCTTTTTCATACATTGAGGACAGTGCATGTTTTTAAGTTTGGGGTGGGAGTGTCTTGAGTACTGTGTGCTAAGCTCTTGAAAATTGTGGATTTTTAGAATTTTAGATCATTTGTTTTCAATTTTAGTAAATGATATGATTGTTTGTTTGCCTGACTATGTGCTTAAAAGAGTAGAATTGTTGATGCATGCTTGCTGAGGATTATGACTTACCATGATTTGTTGTGACATGTATGTGAGTTGAAATAAGGAAATTAGTAATCATACTTCTAATGTTAATGATGTTTAAAACCCTTCTTTTAATTCCTTGTATTTTGAGCACGTAGTCCTCCTGTTCAGAGTCTTGAAAGCTTAAAATGTCGTTAATAAGGTTAGACTTTGGATGTCTCAAAATGGTCTGATTGTTGGATAGTGAAGTTCTAAGTTAAGTAACTTATGCTGAAAAGAAAAATAAAATATGTATATATAAGTTGTCCTAAAAAAGAGTCTAAAGAAGTTACTTCACATTTCCTATAGTGCATAAAAGTACTGAAGGAAAGTGAGTATTGTCCTAAGATAGATGGGTTGCTCGTAGTTGGATACTCAATGCCTAGAAAGTGGGGGTAAGGAAGAATGAAGGTAGCACGTTCTGATTAGGCTCCCCTTTTAACAAAAAAATATAGAAGGGTTGAATGTATTGCTTGTAGTTGGATGCTCAGTGCCTAGGAAGCGGGGATAAGCCAAAACGAGGTGATACAACCTTCTGTTTGAACAAAAGAAATAAGAAAAAATGTAAAATGAAAATGATAAGCAATGAAAAAGAAAGAAGCTACCTTAAGTTAGAAATGTTCATATGAAAATGATTTAGTGTCAGAGTAGGGACAACTTTAGAAATACTTCATTAAATGCACTCTGGGCTTGTAAGGGCTAGAATGAGATGGATTTGCACACACACACACAAGGGAGGATAAAAATTAGCCTTCAACTTTCTTACTAATTGTTGGGTGTGTATGTCCTAAAACTCGAATGGCTTGTAAACACATTTTATTGTCAATGAAGTTGTTATTGATGTTATTCAATAAAGTTTTTATTGAATTTTTTATAACTCTATAAATCCAATAAACGAAGAACCCGTGGCTATTATATGAATACTTAGACTATATGTGGAGACATA
>JAOANK020239439.1:0-15776 GCA_026257165.2 Telfairia occidentalis
CAATTTTGGAACGATAAAATCTCCTGAAATGCTAAAAGTATGCAGAAAAATTAGTTATGAGAAATTTTCTGAAAATGAACTTTTGTGAAAAGGGATTACTATTACTTTCCTTCCACCACAATTTATGTTCTTCTTAATCAGACAAAAAAAAAAGGAGCAAATGAAATAAAAAAAAAACACACAATATAAAGAAAATAAGAGGAAAAACCCCCCCTTCACACTGGTAAAACAAACATTAGCAGAAATGAAACACACACACACAAAAAAAAACAAAACAAAAAAAAAACCCTAAAATGAGAGACAAAAAGCTCACAGCCTAAATTTCTTTGCCCTTCCTTCACACCAACAAAAAAAAAAATCTAACAAAAATGAAACACAAAAAAATCGGGAAAATCATAGAAGAAACCCGCAACACTAAGTTATTTTTTTCTTTTGCTTCTTCTCAGCAATTAAAAATAATTAGCAGAAATGTAACCCAAAACTAATAAATTGCAAAAATAAGAGGAAAAAAAAACCTAGATTGAGTGAAGAAACCTATCGATTGAGTTCTTAGCAGCAAAAAAATAAATATATATAAATAATAATAATAATAAAAAAATAAAAATAAAAATAATAGGTCATGTCCGTCTGCTCAACTTTTCCTCTTTCCCCTTTCGCATACTCATCTTACCAAGTTTTCCCTCCAAAGGAATGGCTTAGAAGGTCAGTCTGAGTTCCCTCCAAAGAAAAGCATCTCCAACAAGTTTTCATGCACACAAACCTACACCACACGTGTAAGTGCATATGAAAAACAAAAAATGAAGAAATTTGCGTGCTTTAACGGTGTTATATGCTTTAATCAGTTGAATTATGCAGCTCAATTTGATAATAATTATTATTATTATTATTAACACAAAAAATGAAACTATGAGTCTATAACCAAATGAGTATTCCTAGAATTTTATTGATTAAATCAAAATACCTAAATTTACGAGGGTTAAGTCAGGATAAATATAAATTTATGAATCAAAGTGAAATTCGAACATCACAGCTTTAAAATGTCCACACCTTTGTTTTTAAATATGCTAAAGAAAACTTCATTTTTAATGTTGGATGTGTGGATATATGAAAATCTACATTTGCTATTTGTTCGAGGAGCAATTTCAGAAAAAGTGTGAAACAATCTATCATCATTGCATCCATTATGAAAGCTAAATTTGTAGCATGTTTTGAGCCTACAATTCATAGTTTATGGTTGTAGAACTTTATTTTAGGATTTGGATTGTCGACAATAATGTCAAGTTGCTGAAATTATTGTAACTGCAACAATCTTCTTTTTGAAAAACGACATGTATTTAGAATGTGTCAAACTCATGAAATATTAAAATACTTTGTCGTTAAAAGAAGATGTTCAGAAACAAAAAGTGGCAATTGATTATCACTAACCTTATGATTCTGGATCCACTAACAAAAGGATTGTCACCTAAGACATTCAAGAAGCATGTCGAACTCATGGGCATTAATGGATACCATTATGATATTATGTTTACGTCGTTTGACACTTTGAGCTCATTTATTTATTTTTTCTGATTTCTTTTATGACTCCTGTTTCGTATGATTGATATATACATAAATGAAATTACGTAAATCAAATAGGTTCTTGTCTTTGACAAAAATTTATTGTTGGGACCATTATTGAATACCTTTATTATAGGTCATGTTAGGTGAATAATTGATTTCATGATACATGGAAGGAATTGCGTCAATGCAATTATGTATGACTGTCATGATCCTTATTAGTTTCTTTACTTGACATTGATATTATGATGAATTTATCTTTTACTATGTGCATTATATTTATTAATCAAATATGGAAAATAATGCCACATGGGCCAAGTGGGAGAATGTTAGATTTTTAAATCTAATATTATTATTAATGTGGTCCACATGTACATTTATTCCAATAATGTTATAGGCCCAAGTTAGTGAGCCAATTAATTAAAAGGTAATTTCCATAATTTACACCCGTGTATATATAAAGATAAAATCTTAGGGATTGGTCATCTCTCTGCCTACTCAAGTAGTATTTTCTCTCCATCAATAAGGACTAATAAAATATTAAAGAAGGCTAAGACAGAGAAACACAATCCTCAAGAATTGTCCTACCGAATGAAACATCATGGATCAAGGTATGTTATCTTAAGTTTTATGTCATTGTGAAAATCACGTGGTTTAAAGATCTTGATTTTTATTAATCTATACAATATTAAGATTAACTTATCTCTGGAATTAATAATTTGACACAATTTTGACACATTCAAAATATCATTCAAATTTGGAAGTGATGATTTGATTTGACACTACTTAAACACCAAAAAAAAAAAGGTGTTATAGAAATGTACAAATCTAAAATAAAATTTTCAATGCACGCACAGCTAAAAGGTTTAAACCACGTCCAAAAGTATGTTATAAATTGAATTTTAATTTATATAATTGACCTATTTTCTAGCTAAATTTATTAAATTTCAATCTCTTAATACCACTAAAGGTCATGGGAGAGAAACTCCCAGTTTCAAAAAAGGTTATGGGAGAGAACTCGTCCTAGAATTTTTGGTAAAATTTAATTGTTTGTGAAGAACAAATGCACTCGAAAGGAAACGATACCGTCTTGAGTAAGACAACAATAATCGACCAATCTATAATATTCGAGATGGTAAACTATAGTGAATAAACTAATATAAATTTGAAGTAATCTGACATTTTTGTCTTGCTTTATCTCTTTCTCAGAATTAAAAATTTCTAACTATTTTAAGAACAATAATTGACTATATCCTTGTGTTTTTGCATGAAATTTTCTAAGAATGACGTGCGTTGTGGGTTGTCAGTTGTACTACCTCAGACCTGCAGAGAGAAACAAGGTGAGGTTGGGGGTGGTGATGACCACACTCTAACGCTCAAGTTAGTAGGTAATTCCTGAGAATCGAGTATCTGTTCATAGTAATTTTTGCGTACCTATCATCTTCTTTAGCATTTGAGTTTATAGGGGAGTGGGGGAGTGATTTAGGGAAGCAATCCCCCCTCGTTCGTCGTAGATCACAGCAGACAACGGTCAAATATGGCTGCAAGATTCTCTCTTGACTACGCTTTGTCTGGCTCCCTTTGTGGTCGTGGCGTTAATCTTGGCATAGCCTTTTCTTCGTGCAGCTGGGGTCATTGTTTAAAACTCTCATCTCGGGCCAGCGTGTGATCATATGAGGTTGGACCATGGTGCTTACGAGACACGTGGCGCTCCCCAATGGCCTAGGTGTTATGGTGGTTTTTCAACCCCGAAATTGGCCACCACTTAGCAGTTGTCAGCTTTTCTACAGGACCTACAAAGTAGATTGGACGCTCCTCTGGCTTCCAAGTTTAAGGATGGACTCGATAGTGGGTTATCATTATTAAGGCAACTGACATTAGTTGTATGGAGCATTGTGCTCCTTTAGCAAATGAAGCAGTTCGTATCACAAGCTGGCGACCGTTGATGCATTTGTTCATCTTACGGTGGAGCAGTGCCTCTCGAGGCTATATAAGAAGGCTACTTGCTCGTGGCTAGGACCTCAAAGCTCTTGATCTGTGCTCTCAATTTAGCCTTCACTTAGGTCAGTCTTTCTTTCTTCTTTTTCCCTCCTATAGAGTAGTTCTTCTAGTCACAGGATGTTCGACAATAGAGTTATCTCAGGTTCCAATTCTGCGGGTGGTGAGGCGTCATCTTTGGAGGCTGCCACCTCGGGCTGGGGTAGAGGTTCACCTCCTCCACCTTGACCTTAGTCTTACCCCACAAAGTTGTCCTGAGGTTTGATAGTTGGCCTTAGGAAGGGTGCCTTATCCACTATAATGTAGAGATTAGGCTACCCGTCCCCAGTGAGTAATTAGAAAATCCTCCCCCGGGGTGTGTCGCATTCTACCGTTAAATACTTGAGCGAGGGGTTAGGCTTCCTTTGCACCTTTTTGTACAAGACTTCTTGACTAAGGTTGGGCTAGCTCTAGCTCAGCTCACCGTCAATGGATGGGGAATGCTGTTAGGCTGTTATGTGCTTTGGAAGCACTTTGGTTGGATTGACCTGTAGGTTGACCAAGTCCTGGGCACGCTCTCCGTCAAAATCCATCCTTGAGTCCCTAGTCGTTTTCATATCTCCGCCCGTCTGAGTAGTCACATTAAAATATTTGGTCCCTTGTCTATTAAGAACTAGAAAGATCGGTGGTTTTATGTCTTTAAGGAGTGACTCGGAGTCAACACTGATAGTGGTCCACTCTTTGAGATCTTAGTAAAGTTTGGGGCCCCTAGTGAGTTTATTTCCTCGAGCTTTGCTGGGGCCAATCCTACGAGTTCTCCACTGATCGAGGTTATTTTGTCTCTGTAGTTCTTTGGTTGATGTTGGAGCAGCTCAACAAGGTCTCACTCAAGGTGCTAGCGACCGTTGCTGAGCTCTCGAACTAGGTTCGCCATAGCAACGTGTTGCTGTGCGAGGAGTACCATTTTGAGTATGGCCTTCACGTCCCACCTGTGCAAGGTGAGTTTGGATCTTCGTTTCATTTTCTTTCACTAATATTTCGCAATAACACTTAGTGTCTAGTAGAAATGCCTGCCGAGCTCTCCACGTTGCATTAACGACGGTGCCTGAAGCGCCTTAGGCAGTCAGAAGGTGCAGGGTCTTCCTCTCAATGCACCAGGACCGAGCTTCCACCCTAGAGCCCTTTGCACATTACTCCCCTAGTGGTTCGCAGCCTAAGGCACTTGCTCCTCCTCCCACAACCTACATTGGTCAGAAGATTTCTGTCATGCCTCCACCACCTACCAACAAACCTGTTAGGGATCTGCGTAGAGCTCCCGCTCGTTGACCAGATGACGAGGTGATGTCCCGCCATCCTTCGATGGATATCCTATCCTCCGATTCTGAACCTTCTTCATGGCCTAAAGTGGAGGCTCGTTTGGACTTTGGCATTTCGCTCACAGCTGCTCTTCTAGAGTCTGAGGTGGAGCTGTTCAATCTGTGATGGGGACACTCTTGGCAGGGTGGCCCCCAACTTGAGGCGTTCTGACCAGATGTTGAGTCGTAGTTGTCACGACATGGCCCAAGTAAATATTTCCCTTGCCTTGTCTTTTTGTTCTTCCCCCAAATCCCGTCTAATAACCCAACTTTCACACACAAACCTTCATGGCCTACTGCGAGATGGCTATCGTGGCGAGCTTTGAGTTGCGGGTGTAGGCCAACCAGAGTGTGACCAACCAGGTGCGAATCTGCATGATCAAGGAGGGTCGATGCAAGGCTATCGCTGCTATACCCGAGACCAACACCAAGCTTGCCTCTGCCTTGAAAGATGCAGAGTCCCTCAAGGGCGAACTAGAGGAGGTCTGGGAATCGCATGCCACTCTCCAGCGGAAAGTGTGGGAGGCTCTAAAAAGGCAGAAGTTGGCTGAGGGACTAGACACTTTAGCTGTTGAGGGGAAGAAGGCCACTGAAGAGAATTTGTTGCAGGTCGAGCTGACCTTGTTCAATCCACCTTGCTGATGTTGGCATTTGAGGACCATCTAGGGACTCAGGAGGTCCAAAAGGAGTAGGCTGCAAGTGGCCTAGACTATACCTTAAAGAAGGTCAAAGAACAATTTCTTGGCCTGGATAGTGAGACGATCTGAGCTGTTTACGAAGCTGACTTTACCGCCACTACAGGTGAGAGTTCAGCCCCTAGAAGGCGGTCCCATCTAACGGGGCGCTCTTCATAACCACTGAACAGTCGCCAGGTGAAGACAACCTGGACCACCTTGGGGATATCCTTATCTAGGGTAGAGTTAGTTTAGGTCTCCCCTCTCTTCCCTCGAACTCTTGTATTTTTCTGTATCAACCTCTTTTGGACTAATCAAAGGGATTGTCTTCGTCTGATTGTTCTATCTTTTATTTCTCTTCTTGTGCTTGTGTGTTTGACCAAACAAAGTTTAGCCGAAGCTCGAAGGTCAAATCCTGCCAAGTTGCTTGGCGAAAGTCATTTTCAGGGGGCGAAATTCGAAGCGAGTCTTTCACCTATTCCCAAAGTTTTGCCCCTTTATGAGGCTTTCAGAAGGCGTTGATTCTCAATGTGTCACCTCTTCTCAAGGGCATTTGGGTGGCCTTTAAAAAGAAGCATTTTTCTATATATTTTGTTGACCTCCATTCATCTCGAGTTTCAATGTCTGGTTCCGAGGTCAGCTATAAGGCTTCGGCTTCATCCGATCGTATGAGTCCTACTTGGATTGCATACCCGTTCTCGGAAGATCTCTCTTTCACTTCTATTATTAATCGAATGAAACCTGTTGTGCCTGAGAGCAAGGCCATCCAGCCCAACTTAGTGGATCACATTAACAAAGAGGAGGAGGATTTTCAATGCTGTTTAGCCATACACGAGGTGACTCAAGCAAGTCTGCCCAGGGAACTTTGGTAGCAGACAACTTTGGCTTCGAACTTACCCTCCAACTTTACTTGACCTAGATTGAGCTTGAAACAGCACAGGGATGCTGCAATGCGTCCTCTCTCCCAGGGTCAGATGAAGACGTCTCTCATGTTGACCGTGCTGGTGCGACACCACTGGAGTTTGGAGCAAGCTCTCAAGGGACTTGTGAACTCGAACTTATTGAACTTCGGCAGTCGATGAGAGATAGATCATGTAGGAACTTCTATTCACGGTTGGACCCTAGGTCACCAGATGCGGGCAGCACTAGTCCGAAGAGGTCGAGGTCTCATACTTGGCAAAGTGGTCACCGATGGCTGGAGTTTCCAGTAGTTTCTTAGATCGCTTTGGGACAACCGATCTCTGACCCTTGGGATGTGCTGTTCTCCGACCTCCCTTCTTTTGATATCAGTTAGCTCTTAGGTTGTCATGAAACAATCTTTTGAACTTAAGTTTGTACTTGGAGCGCGCCAACTTTGTATTGAATAAAATTGACCTTAAACACATGATGAATAAAATTGATCTTCGCATTTCATACTTGTTTTTATTTCCCACATGGCCTTTTTAACTATTGGGCAGACCAATATGTTGAGTCGAGCTGTGCACATCCACAATGGCTCGCCGCACTCGACGTGCTTTAGGTTTAATCGAGCTGAGCTAGGCTGAGGACACCCTTCTGCACATGGCACAACTCCCAAGGGGCGGCGCTCTGTGTTCCTTTGAGAATCGTTGCCATTTAAAGCATGCTGACGCTAAGAGATAACACCTGTTGAAACGTCCCATGGTACGTCGTTTGGGGTTTCCAAAGTGCGCCTTTTCAATGCAATGGTTGGGTTCCCAAAGTGCGCCTCTCTTCGATGCTTTCCTTCCCAACCTCTATTTAAGGGAGGCCCACCCCATTATTTTCCTCCCACCTCTACTTTCTTCTCTAAGAATTAACAAGTCATTTACTTTTTTCTTTGAAGTTTCCAAGTCTCTCAAGTCGAGCATGTCTTTCATCGCTCTCCTTAAGAAGATCGACAATGCCATGGCGGAGTGTCAAGCAACTCGGGCAAGGCTTGAGGAAGCTAACTAGGAGGTGGCAGTATTCTAAAGGGCAACTGAGGCTTTTTGCATTACCGCCAAAATGGTGGATGAGGTGGAGGTGATGCGGGTTGGTCGTCTGGCGGCCATTGTGGCCATAGAAAATACAAATGAGGTCTTTTTCCAGCATCACAACAAGTCCATGTCCATGCAAGAATGAGCAGCAGACCTGGCTGTGAGGAAGGCAGCTGCTGCAGCTTGCATGGCAGATGTAGCTTTCTCAAACGAGGACTTATCTCTTTATTTTTCTCTTTTTTTGTGTCTAGTCCAAATTAATAAAATTTCTTTCTTTTGTGCTGCTACTTCGTGCCTTTCATACTTCTTAGCTCACCCACCTCGATTCTACTTTAGTCCAACGTGAGCGAATCCTCTGATGTGAGTGATGCTTCGTGAGCTCTGTTCTCATACGTCAGACAGTAAAATCGTGATGTGAATTAAATAATTAAATACCGTCGCGTTAAAATCACATGCCTTAAATAAAGATGATCACATTGCAACATGCACTAAGTAACGACGCTTACATAGGTAGGGCTCCCATTTGAGGGAGACGCCGGTTGGAACCGAAGTGGCATCTCAAATATTGTGTTTTATTCGTAGTGCGTTGCCCATTATAGAGGTTCGGTAAAGTATATCGTTTCACTGATAATACACATGTAGGTGCTCATCATTCCACAGATAGGAGAAGGTTTTTCCTTTTAGGTCGACTAGTTCGTAGGTTCCCTGTTGGTAGAGGGCCTTCACCTTGTACTCGGCATGCCGAAGCTCGAAATTCCTATACGCTCCCTCTAGGAAGTTGAGGTGTAGATTCAGGACCCCGCCGTTTGAGACTTCAAGAATTCTAGCGTGCGTTGGGAAGGGAAGCCGATCTCGACTGATACCAAGGCCTCTACTCCAAATGCTAGGGAGAACAACATTTCCCCTATGATAGTTCGGGCAGTCATTTGGTAGGACCAGAGAACTTCTGGTAGCTCCTCTTCTCAGACACCCTTCAACTCCACTAGTTGCATCTTGAGCCCCGCTTAATGATTTTGTTCACCGCCTCGACTTGTCCATTTGCTCAAGGGTGTGCCAGGGATGAGGTGAAGTGCTTCATGTTGAGCTTCTCGCAAAACTCTCTAAATTTTACATTATCAATTTGACGCCCATTATTAGAGATGATCGCGTAAAGCACCACAAACTGACATATAATGTTTTTCCATAGAAAGGCAGTGATCTTCTACTCGGTTGGGGTGTTGGTTGGAATGAACTCTTAAATTTATTAGTTTTTCTTGTGGAATGCAATTTTTTTATAGTTTCTTCTAATTTTCCAGCACTTTATTACTGCATTCGATTGGCTATTGAATGTTTTGTATGTTGTTTTTATTATCTTTCTTGAAAGAGAGGGTAGTAAGTGTAGACCATGGAAAATTAGGTGTCTATTTTCCTATGCATGCAAGTGATAGAAGAATTTGTGAGGTCC
Source organism: Telfairia occidentalis (assembly GCA_026257165.2). Lineage (NCBI taxonomy): Eukaryota > Viridiplantae > Streptophyta > Magnoliopsida > Cucurbitales > Cucurbitaceae > Telfairia > Telfairia occidentalis. Next base: position 8,984 of record JAOANK020239439.1, read on the forward strand.
GTGATAGGTTATTTTTTTATGCCACTTTTAAATTCTTATTGCAAGACATCGAAAAGAGAGTTAAATGTGAGAGTCGATGGACCTCGAGAGGGGAAACACAAGTCAATCAACCTTAGACTTAGACTTTGTGTAATTAATTGCATCCCATAAGTTAATAAATTATTTAATTATTTTATTCGACATACCAACACCCTAGAACCTCTTTTCCATTGATTTTCTTTTCATTAGTGTGTCTCAATTTATTGTTTATTTCTTTTTATAGCTTAGACCTATTGCATGATAATTGATTCTCTAAATAAAATTGAAAGAATAAATTAATAACTAAGGGAATTAGAACTTCGATTCCCAGAGAATGATACTCGGTCTTAAGGTCGTTTTATATTACAATTTGACTTATACAATGTGGCTATGCCGTGGTGCGATCACTAGCCGCAGTATTGAAAATGGCTAGGTAGAGTTGGAGTTGATCCCCTTTGACAAGCTGCGCAAGGAGCGATGCTGAACTGTGGTACTCCTTCAATCAAGCTAGGTCCTAGTCACATTCCTCAGTCCACTCGAAAGGTCCCTTTTCCCTCAACAACTTAAAGAAAGTGAGGCACTTGTCAGTAGCTCGAGATACGAACTGGTTGAGGGCGGCTGATAGCACCCTAAAAATGTTATTTTAGAGCTATTAATTAGTGGTTTCTTGGGCTTTTTGAATGTTTTGATGTCTTTATTCGTGTATTTTGTAGGAATCGAGTATTGGGATGTAGAAATATGGATTCAGTGGTGTTTCAGTTAAAAAATGAGTCTAAGAAGAGCTAATTAGATTAAGAAACGAAGGAAATATGTGAAAAAAAGGTACAGATTTTTCAGGTGCAGGGTAGTATTGAGACACTACATCTAACGTCTCAACGCTAGCGACCAACCCCAAATTTTCACAAAATGCCCGTTTTGGTTAGCGATGATTGAGGCAACATCTCGACGCTGCTGACAGTCAAGTATTTAAGCATTTTTTCATTACTAGGGTTTGGGGAGAACTCTTTTGGTGCGATTTTTCAAGGAATTTCAAGAGACAGCACTTGAGCTTCTGTTCTAGAGGTTTGGGGGAGTATCGGAGTGCTCGGGATCTAGTTTTGACACCTCGAGAAGCATGTTTCCGACAAAAATGACTTGGATTCTTCCAGGAGTTTTCCTTTTCTCTCATACTTTTTATGTTTTCTATTTTGGTGGATTTTTTTGAGCAATTTAGTATGAAAAACAGTAGCTAAATCCCCTTTGGTTTTAGGGTGTGGGGACTTTAATGACTTGTTAGATGTATTGGTTTATTGTTGGAATGTGTTTAATGGTTCTTTGTCTTTTAATTTCCAGCACTTTATGCCTCTAATTAACTGGCCATTAATTGTTTGGATGTTCCATTTATTATCTTGCTCGAGAGAGAGTGTAGTAAATTAGGCTATGAAAATTAAACATAGGCTCTTCTATGCACGAAAGTGATAGGAGAATGTATGAGGTCCGTGATGAGTTATCTTTATGCCACCTTTAAATTTTTATTGCGAGAGATCAAATAGGGAGTTAATTGTGAGAGTCGGTGGACTTCAAGAGGGGAAAACCTAGTTAATCAACCTTAGACTTAGGCAAATTGGCAAGAAAAGTCATTTTGTAAGTAAATTGGTTGTTTAATTGTGTTGTTAAAAATATCAACACCCTAAAAAAAATACAAACATACACAGTGATCAATCAGGATGTCAAGATAGAGTATGCGATGTACTGACTAGAATTCTCATTCATAAAGTTGACACCAAATTACAGCAGATAGAGAAAGCACAGTGAAAAATAGCGACACAAACAAAAGGAGACGAAGATGCAAACTATTGACAAAAAGTAGAGGTAATTTCCAAAAGCACAGTGAAGAGGGGGGATGGGGGGTTCTTCCCTTATCATTCGCTTGTAGAAGAGGCATTGTATTCTGGAAGCACCACCTTGGATTTAAAGGTCGGTAGGGGTGGTAAGCGAGCATTTTTCAATCTGACTGTGTTATGCCACATTCGATCACGCTGATGTATATACTGGACTAGATGCTTTGGGCGCTTGGTAAGGCGATTCACTTTAGCGACCAATGGCTCCAGCAAAATGGAAACTGCAGCTGCACACAACTCAGTATACTTACTGAAATTCGTAGAGAATGTCGTAGCAGTGCTGGTGGGTGCAGGCTTCTCCTTTGCTGGCGCATGAGCATCAATGCCCCTCTGGATGCGTAGTATGGTTTGCCAATCTATGTCAACCTTCTTGGCTAGAGTGTCATCGGTATCTTCGAGCGGGTCTCCTGCTTTTAGACATAATTTAGAGATGAGTCGTAGGAAGAAAAGTTTACCTGCCCTTTTCTTCGCATAGTTGCGAATCTCCACTTTAATGAGCTGCCTAATGTTGACTTCGATTCCTTGTAGGATAAGTATACCAACATGATACTCTCTCGGTAGATGGAGGAGTCATGCGTTATTGGCAAGATACGATTCTTAATGAAGTATAACCAAAAGGAGGCCTGAGGTGACAGAATGGATGGAAGGAGAGAATAAACTCCCAACTTTGATATCTGCCAATATGTCGTCTCGTTCCCAACAGTCAGCAAGGCATCCCTCAATTCTTGTTCATTCGAGACACAACATATACGATTTCCTCTTGGATTGTCTGAGGGGGTGAAACTATAAAATGCATTAATCTCAACTGAAGTAAATTTAACCTTTTTCCTCCTTGGTTTGTCTGTGATGCTCGCTAGATGGTTTTTAAAGGACAATGGTGGAGGAGATTTGTTCACAATATTTGGCTCATTTTCACTATTGCCCCCTCATCGCCTATTGGGGGCTCTGTACCATCTCTTTTAGCGACTATTCTTCTTGCTCATCGATATCATCTACCAATCGTAGATCGGCTCTTCAGATGTAGTATGTTGAGCAGTGTCGCTGTCTTTGTCATTCAGATTTAGTTAAATAGTGCGACTTTCAATTTACTCCGCCGCATCATTCCGCTTTTCTTTGTCTCCCTCTTTTGTAATGGTAATCTTCTCCGTTGCCCGCTCTAGTTCTTCTTCGGGAGCTTTTTTAGGCGTTTTTGGAGGTGATTCGCCCTGAGCTTTTTCAGCCTTCTGCGCTGTATTTTCAGCAGTGGAGTGTGTAGCTGATGGGCGGGGCGGTTTACTGACCCCTTGTTTGAATCTTCGCTTTTTGGGCAACGGTTCCTCTTCTACCATTCGCCCTTTGTATCAATTAGTAGTTTGCTTTTTCTTCTTCTTCTTTTCCAGCTCGGCTGAAGATGGAGGAGTAGGCTGTTTTTCAAGGGATTTGATCACTGGGTACACCACTTTTAATGGTGTAGGGTCTGTGGTGATGTATCGGCGCTCTAAGGTTGCTTGTTGTTTGCTTCAGAGGAGGCGGACTCTAAATGCATGGGATTTGAGGTGTTGGTTGTTTGGTAAGTCTGTCTAGATGATTGAATTTTTTGACTTCCTTCACCTCGAGTGGACACCATTTTTTTCACCTCTATTTGCAGCAACATGAGCACTTGGGGGAGCGATGGGAATTGAAGAGGACTGTGTAGCATAAATAAGGGGCAACAGTACTATTTGTATTCCCTTTCATTCAATTTCAGCCGAATAAAATGGCCCAAGTATATTAATTTTTTTTACTGTTGGTGGTCAAATGCAAAACCATTTTCAAATCATTGTCCATCACAATGTTACCGTTCTGCATCTTCATCCACGCGTCTTCAGGGTGCTGCCATCTGCCCTTCATTTAGCTTGCCCTTTTGAATATCTTATTATGCCCCTAAAATTCGATTCTTCCCTTCCGTTAGTGGATGCTTCATTGAGAGTTTTGTTGCATGTAAATGTCAGATAAACAAAATAAAAAAAATAACCAAGAAGAAAATTAGAAAGCTAAAAAAAAAATATAAACGCAATCGAAGCCATAGAGTAAGAAAATGTCCCTCTTTTTTTGCAATAAGTGGTTTTAGGCTTCCGCCTGTTCTAATTTTGAAAGTCAATGGTGGTTCTTTCCTGAAGGAAGTTTCCACCATTATATGATTTTACTTGCTATCCATTGACGGTGAATTCTTGATTTGTTTTCTCATCAAACAGTAGCATTGCTCCATGAGGAAATAGCTTCTTAAGCACAAAAGGTCCAGACCACCTGGATTTGAGTTTACCCGAGAATAGTTTCAACCTGGAGTTGAATAGGAGAATTAACTACCCTTCTGTGAAATGATGCAGCCGCGTCTATCATGCCATTGTTTCATTTTCTCTTTATAGATTCAAGCATTCTCATAACATTCACTTCGCATCTCATCCAGTTTATGTAATTGCAACATTCTAGCTTGGCTAGCTACATCCATAGTCATGTTCAGTTTCTTTAATGCCTAGAGTGCTTTGTATTCTAATTCGACTGGTAAATGCCATTCTTTTTTTAACACAAGCTTGTACGGGAACAGTTGTAATGGTGTTTTAAAAGCGGTGCGATACACCCACCAAGCCTCGTCTAATTACATGGACCAGTTGTTCCTATTCATGTTCACTATCTTTTCTAGGATTGCTTTGATTGCACGATTGGAAATTTCTGTCGGCCATTTGTTTGCGGGTGGTATGTTGTAGCAACTTTATGCCTGACATTATACTTCTATAGGAGTTTTTCCATTACTCTATTAACGAAGTGTGTACCTTCGTCACTGATCAATGCCCTAGGAGTGCCAAATCTAGTGAAGATATTCCTCCTTAAAAATTTTTCAACTGTTCGTGTGTCATTGTGGGCGCATGGTATCGCTTCCACCCACTTTGAAATGTAATCAACTGCTAATAGAATGTAGATATGCCCCTAAGATGGAGGAAATGGACCCATAAAGTCTATTCCCCATACGTCAAACAACTCCACTTCAATTATATAGTTTAGGGGCATCTCGTTTTTTTTTTAAACACTCTCTGTCCTTTGACAACTATCACACATAAAAGTGAAATTGTGGGCATCCTTGAAAATTGTTGGCCAGTAGTACCCTGACTGGTGTACTTTTTCTGCTGTTTTCTTTCCAGCATGATGCCCACCGTATGGTGACGCATGACAGTACTACAAGATTTCTGTGATTTCATCTTCTTTAATACATCTTCGCTAAATGGAGTCAACTCCCAAGTGATACAAGATTGGTTCATCCCAGAAGAACTTCTTAGTTTTTGCTAAGAATCTTTTCACAACTGGCCCTTTTAAGTCATCTGGAATCACCTTGCTTACTAAATAGTTGACGATGTCTGCATACCATGGTACAGATTCTATGCTGACGGCCAGAATAGCTTCATCTGAAAATTGTTCCTTCACTTGACTGAATTTCTCTTCCTTTTCATTCTCATTCAATCTCGACAAATAGTCAGCAACTTGATTATCTGAACCTTTACGATCAACTACTGCTAAATCAAATTCTTGAAGTAACAGGATCCATCTAATCAACCGTGGCTTGGCATCACGTTTTACCATCAAATGTCGCATTGCAGCATGATCAGTATGCACAAAGACTTTTGTCCCAATGAGGTAGGTCTGAATTTATCGAAAGCAAACACAACTGAATTTATCGAAAGCAAACACAACTGCTAGCATTTCCTTCTCTATTGTTGAATAGTTGCATTGTGCCTCTATTAGTGTTTTGTTGGCGTAGTAAATTGGATGGATTACTCGCTCATGTTTATGTCCCAATACTGCCTCTAGTGCCCAATCACTAGCATCACACATTAGCTCAAATGGTTTGGTCCAAGTTTGTCCTTTAATGATAGGCGCAGTGACCAAGTTATGCTTTAGCATTGTAACCGCCTGGTTGCATTCATCCAAAAAGACAAATTCTCTGTGCTGCTCAAGTAGCATACACAGTGGTTTGGTAATTTTAGAGAAGTCCTTGATAAATCTTTGATTGAAACCTGCATGTCCCAAGAAATTACGAACTTGTTCAACTGATGTTGGAATAGGTAGCTTGTGAATGACTTCAATGTTAGCCTGATCGACTTCTATCCCTGCGTGCGATATCTTATGTCTTAGAAAAATTCCCTCTTCCACCATGAAGTGACACCTTTTCCAGTTCAAGATGAGGTTGTTCTGCTCACAGCGTTCCAATACCCTCTCCAAGTTGTTAAAACAGTTTTTAAATGACTTCCCAAAGACTGAAAAATCATCCATAAAAACTTCCACTGTTTCCTCTATTAAATAAGAAAAAATCACCATCATGCACCTTTGGAATGTTGTTGGCACATTTCACAGGCCAAATGGCATCCTTCTAAACGCGAATGTTCCATAAGGGCATGTAAAGGTAGTTTTTCTTGATCTAATGGGTCAATAGCTATTTGGTTATACCCTGAATAGCCGTCTAGAAAACAATAATACTGTTGTCCAGCTAATCGGTCCAACATCTGGTCAATGAAAGGTAGAGAAAAATGGTCTTTCTTGGTAGCTTTATTGAGTTCCCGATAATCCATGCACACTCTCCATCCAGTAACAGTGCGTGTAGGAATAATTTCGTTTTTCTGATTGGTTATCACGGTCATCCCTCCTTTCTTAGGTACACATTGGACTGGACTAACCCATTCACTATCAGATATCGGGTATATTATTCCTGCATCAAGCCACTTTATTATCTCCTTTTTGACCACCTATTTCATTATGGGTTTTAGGCGACGTTGGGCTTCCACACATTTCTTTACATCTTCTTCCAACCTTATTTTGTGTTGGGGTTGATGCCCTAAACCTTCGTGGTCTTGTAATTTTATTCAAATTATTTATTTAATAAAATAAGA
>JAOANK020239536.1:0-15767 GCA_026257165.2 Telfairia occidentalis
CAATAACAACTTTATTGAATTAACATCAATAACAACTTTATTGATAATAGACCGTGTTTACAAGCCATTCGAGTTTTTGGACATACATACCCAACAATATCGAGAAGTGGAGAAGGCGAGAAGGGTTATGGAAGTTGCTCAAGTTGCTCTAGCAGAGGATCCTAATTTGGTTGAAAAACATAGAGTTGCTAGGAGTACAATCCAACATTTCTGGATGTGGACTCGATGGGAGGAAGCGTCTTTCAGACAGAAGTCCAGGGTTCAATGGTTCGCTTTGGGTGACCAAAATACACGGTTTTTCCATCGTAGTGTAAAAGTCGTCAGATTCGTAATCGTATTGCTTCCATTGTGGATGGGTCTGGTCGTGTTCTTTCTTCCCATGATGATATTGCTCGGGAAGCAACTGATTATTTTAAATGGGAGTTTGGAGTGGTTCCTTTGGGGTATCGTGATTTGACGAGCCAGATATGTGAAATTGTTAAATTTGCATGGCCTGAGGGTTGTGCCAATGATATTTGTCGTCAAGTGTCTCAGGAGGAGATTCGTGACGTTTTTTTCTCTTTTAGTGCTGGTAAGGCGCTTGGGCCTGATGGATTTTCTATTGGGTTCTATAAGGCAGCTTGGTCTGTGATATGGGATGATTTTTGCTCTGCAGTGTCGCATTTCTTCGTTACGTCCTTTCTGCCTTGTGGAGTTAACGCTACTGCTATTACCCTAGTACCTAAAATGGCCACTCCCTTGGGTTTTTCCGATTATAGACCTATCATGTTGCAATGTTATTTATAAATGTATCGCTAAAATCTTGGCAAATCGTATTAGGACATGGCTACCTTCTTTTGTTAGCCCAAATCAATCTGCTTTCTTAAAGGGTAGATGTATTGTGGATAACATATTGTTGTGTCAGGAGTTGGTAGGTGGGTATAATCGGCAGTCAGGCAGGCCTCGTTGTTTACTAAAAATAGATTTGCGTAATGCGTATGACTCGGTGTACTGGGATTTTGTGTTTGGTATTCTTTTAGCCATTCATACGCCCTCTAGATTTGTAAACTGGATTCGAGCTTGTGTAACTAGTCCAATGTTCTCTGTGGTTGTGAATGAGTCTTTGGAAGGTTTCTTCCCTAGTAGGAGAGGGTTGCGTCAGGGTGATCCTCTTCCCCATATCTGTTTGTTATCATTATGGAGGTTTTATCTCGTATGTGCAATAATACTCCCATGAACTTTAGGTTTCACCCTCGTTGTGAAAAGGTCAAGGTGACCCATTTATGTTTTGCTGATGATCTCATGATCTTTGCAGGAGGTGAGAAGGAATCCTCAGCGTTTGTTCGTCAATCTCTTGTAGATTGTGTGCCAATCCTAATAATAGCTCCTTTTTTTTGCGCAGGTTTGTCAGATGATGTTGCATCTGGACTGGCTCGGTTTATGGGGTTCTCTTTGGCATCTCTGCCGGTAAGGTATTTAGGCTTGCCATTGGTCTTTTCACGCCTCACTTATCAGGATTGTCAGCCTTTACTTGATCGTATTGTGGCTCATATACATTCATGGGCAGCGTCATCCTTGTCTTATGGGGGGCGTTTACAGCTTATTCGGTCTGTGTTGCAGAACTTTCAGGTTTATTGGGCCAGTGTCTTTGTATTGCCTAAGCGTATTATTCACGATGTTGATCGTTTACTTCATTCTTTCTTATGGAAGGGTCGGGTGGAGGAGGTAGGTAGGGCTAAGGTTGCCTGGTCAGAGGTTTGTGTACCGATTCATGAGGGTGGCTTGGTTCTTCGTCATTTTACGTCGTGGAACTCTGCTGCAATAATGAAGCTTCTCTGGCTTCTTCTTATGAGTTCGGGCTCTCTGTGGGTAGCTTGGGTAGAGGCTAATCTTTTGTGTGGTTGTCACATTATGGAAGTTTAGTTGTCTCCTAGGTCTTCTTGGTGTTGGCGTGCGATCTTGGGCTTACATGATAGGTTGAGGCCTTTTGTTTGTTTGTTGGATCATCCCTTTTGGATTCCTTCTCCTACTGGTATTTTTTCTGTGGCTAGTGCATATAATGTCCTGCGCCCTACTCGGCCTAGAGTGTTTTGGTTTCATCTTTGCTGGTTTCGGGGGCATATTCCCAGACATGCTTTTATAAGTTGGCTTGCGATTCGTGATCGGCTTTATACTCGTGACAGGTTGCTTAGGTGGGAGTCTTCCATTGTACCTTTCTGCTTGTTATGTGGGATTGCAGATGAATCACGTGATCATTTATTCTTTTCTTACCCGTTTAGTCTTCAAGTTTGGGGAGGTGTGTTGCATTGGGGTGGGTCCTCACATCGGATTGCCTATTGGGATACAGAGTTACGTTGGATTTCTCACTTTAGTAGAGGTTTTGCGTTGCGTCGCCTTGTATGGCGTGTGGCTTAGTGTGCTTCTATTTATCATATTTGGGTAGAGAGAAATCGTCGCCTCCATGAAAATTTATCACGGCCGCCAAGTGTGATTCTGCAAAATATTCAGAATGAGATCTTTAATAGATGTTCTTCTTGGCGTTGTGTTCGCGAGGTAGGATCAGTGTCTACACCTTGGGATCTGTTTGAATAATTTTTGTTTTCTTTCTGCTTTTCAGTTCTTTAACTTGTTGTTTTGGTTTGTGTTGTTCGTTGTTTCTGTGTTCTTTGCCTCGATCCCGGGCTGTGGGATCCTTCATTCTTTTAATTATTATTGAGTCTCTTAACTTATTCAAAAAAAAATTATTTATGAGACAAAAAATTCCTTTTATTGCACTCGTGAGAGAAAATACATTGTGTGTAGAAATGTGACTAATACTAATGACTAACAAATTACTATATAATTGATCATAATCAAATATAGATATTAATAGAGTAAATAAGAAGTTAATAAGAAAATTTTACTAAACACTATATTGTCGTTAAGTTGAGTCATTCACGGTGCTTTTATCTCTAAACATATTAAGTTGTAGTGATTTCATCCCAATAAATATTCACTACCTTATAGAAGATAAAAAGTTATGGTTTAAGTATTATAATATCACACATTCTAAAATAATGTATAAATTAGAATGGAAAGGAATTATAAGAAAACTAGGAACCTTCTTAATTTCTATAATTTGGATTGGACCATTCAAGAAAATATAATAATGTAGCTGTGACTCAATTTTTATAAAACCTACCAGTCATGATTTATTTGTTTATCACTATTATAAGAGGCCAATTAAAATAGTTTTCAATTATAAGAGAGGATCTTATAGCAAGGCAAAATTGAATACATCTGCCACAACTCACTTATTAAATTACATGCTTGCTACCAAATGCAACCAAAGCCATATGTGGGTAAGTTTGGTCAACATGAGAAATGGGCTGTATAAACTATTGATAACATATTAAATACAAACAAAATCATCACCACAATACGAATAATCAATGTTTATTAATAGAGCCATTGTTAAGTGAGGAAAAAGAAGATTTCTCACCATACCATAAAATTAATATATTTTTTTATAAAATGTCAACAAATTTTATTATTTTTAAGTATAGCATAACTTTAACTTTCTTTTTTTGGTGTTTCACATTACATTTAAATTCAACTTTAACTTATATTATGCTATTTTTATAATATTTAAAATATTTTACTACATTTATAATTACATATTTACTTCGTCCGATGCATTTTGCAATTAAAAATTTAAATAAAGAGAAGTTGATGTAGTAAGTGATTGTGTGCACTGCAGAAAAGGGCTTGGGCCCACCAGATTCCCCGTTGGATGGGAACTAGAATCTCAACTAATGATTACACGCGCATCTCAATTTGAATCAAATTAGGCTAAATATATTTTAATGTAAAAAATCAATTTTGATCTATAAACTTGTAAGTTGAAAACCGTAGCCAAATGAATTTAAGAATCTTTATGGTTATGCAAACTCCTAGATCTTAAATGCTAAAACCCCCCAAACTAATATGGTTTCATCCCAAGGAAGAAGATAGAACGAATTTACCTTGATGTTCAAGATTAAGAGTAGAGAAAACTTCTTTTCAAACTCAAGATTCGAATCACTCTACAAGTAGTTTCATCGATGCTACTTGAATGATCCTAGCATGCAAATCTAGGCACAACATATACAAAGAAAGTTGCTTATGGCCTTAGGCTCAAAAGACTTAAATTTCATTTAAACATCATCAAAACAAATTTACCTCTATTAAAACAACATGAATGGCTATTCATAGCCTTCAAAATAAACTCTAGAGTAATCTATGGTCAATTGAAGGGATGTAACTCTCATGCCCATCAATACCATGATGGACACTTACTAAATTGTAACTTAAAACATTGAAAATAATACTTTCAAATTGAAAATTGCAATGAAACCTCCCTAAATCTGAGAATTGATATTTATATCTCCCAACTTAAAGTTTGCAACTATCTAAGAGGAACTGAAACTTCACTTGAAGTAGTTTGAAGTAGCTTGAACTAGTAGTTCCATAAATGAAGTTTTAACTTGTCTCAAATGGGTTGCAATGGAGTTCATTAGATGTAACTCCATTTGGTTTCATTTTGGACATGTAGGGTACAATCTCAACATCCACGTTGAAGTCCTTTTGGCATGATTAAGATGCCTTATTTCGTATAAAAAACTTTTTGGAAAAATATATATATATATATTTTCTGCATTCCTCTTGCCTAGTTGTCAAAAACATAATGGCAGTGTGTAAGAAGATCACTACACACCGATAAGCTGACAAATATTGTCTATTTTAAGCATAAATTGTCAAGTTCATTAAATTGAACCTCAAACTTAGATATGTGTTACAATCTTAACCTTAAACTTGAAAACGTAAGTGTTGCAATAATTTTTATTCTCTGATAAATTTTTGTTCAAAATATCATTAAAAAAAAGTATTCACATATGCATTCAATGATTATAAAACATTATAGCTAAATTTTTGTTGAAATTTGTGATTTTTGGCAAAGTTACTTGATGGTTAATTTGTGGATTAATCTAACTTAATTTTGTGTAATGTTTTATTTTATGAAAATTAGTAATTTTATGAAAATTTTTACATTGGTTTTTTGTTAAAACTAGCTACGAACACACACGATGCATGTGGAATCGTGTAGTTTTAATTTAAAGTTTAAAAAAATGACAATTTTCTTTAATAATTGAGATTGATTTGCAACACACTCATTAATTGACAAAAAAAAATGAGATCAATTTGAAGAAAATGTTATTATTGACATTATCCACCTTAATGTAAAGATAATGTCAAAAAATAAGCATAATTATAAAATTATACTAATGATTACTTTTTAAAATATACTATACTATTTATTAAAATTGTATTATTTGATAACAACAAAAATTAAAATATTATGAGAAAAAATAAAATGAATAATATAAAAAGACACCTCCAACCGAAAAGTTGTATTCATTAAATGTGACTTTATGTGAAAGGATGTGTCTGTCCAGAAAAGCACATCTCACCTAACACCTCAATCTCAATAGTCGTGTTCTATCAAATGTGACATTGTATGAAAGGCGACGTGTCTGTCTGTGTAGACACATCTCAACGGACATTTTGACTCAAATCGTCTCGTCTCGTAGAAACTTAAAGGGCGAAGTAGATAAGTATTAAATTGTTGAGGGCAAATTCGGAAGATAAAGATTCTCCTTTATAGCCTCATTTAATATAAAATATAGATTAATGAGCGAATTGATAAGAATTGAATAGATGGTTAAAATTACAACACTTACCTATATCTAGAGTTTAATTTGATGAAATCAAAAATTGAAAGTAAAAATTGATACAATTTGACAAGTTTAGGTGTTAAAATTGATTCTTTTTTTTCATATTTTAATCTACTTGATTTTTTTTTTTTTCAATTTAATCTCTAATCTTGTAGAAGTTGTAATTTCATCTTTTATCTATTACATTTTTCAATTAAGTTCTCACTATCACTAAATATTAAAAGAAGGATGTGATATAGGCTAACAATTAACATTAAAATCAATTGAAAAAATGATGATGTAATGTCCAAAGTACACTTTATTTATTGAGTTATAAATGCTTTAGATTTGAATTCGATGAAATAGATATATTACTCTCCCACATGAAAATATAAAAGCTTACTCATATCCTAGGACGTAGAACATCCTAACTTAATTTGAAATTACTTATGTTATAGAAAGTTGATTGGTTAAAATACTGGGTATACTAACAATGGAATGTTTCACAATCATTATTATTTTTAAATTCATACGTCATTTTGTAATATTAAGTGATAGTAAGATCTTAATTCAACATCTCCTATGATTCGAGAGAACATTTTGAGACATGGCTTCATTAGTTAGCTTGTTGTTTGTGACCGTCTCTATACTCAGGACCATCTTGGTTGGTGGGACAGATATGTTTCTCTCTCTTATCTTCTCTGTAATGCAAGTTTGGAGTCAAAGGACTAGTTTTTCTCCTGCCCATTTGGCGCGCAGCTGTGGGAGAGCTTAGTCAGTTGGGGTGGATCCTTTCATCGAATTGCCTAATAGCCAAGTGTGGAGCTGAAGTGAATTTGTCATATAAGTCATAGTACTTCCTTGTGGTGCAAAGCTTGCGCCTTGTTTGGTGTGCTACGATTTATTTCATCTAGATGAAGCGTAATCAGTGGTTGCATGGTAGGGTGTCTCGTCCTGTGGAGGTTGTCCTTTAGCTTGTTCGCGATGTGTTGCTTGCTCGTTGTACGTCTTGGCATGGGGTTCGTGTTGATGGTTTCTCTCTGTGGGCATGTGGCTAAGGGTGGTTCCTTTTGACCTTTATGTTTTTCTCTCGGCCTGGGTTGTGGGCTTTTGGATAGCTATGTTGCTTGTTCGGATAGTTGTGTTCTTGAGGTTTTTTGGCTTGTTCTTTTTTGTTCTCCTAACTTGTGTTGTGGGCTTGTTGGTTGTTTATGGTCCTTGTTGGGCTTTGGGGGTTTTCTCATTCCTTGTGCCCCTATCATTTTATTTTTTTTTCTGGTGCTTACCTTTGTTATTCTTGATTCTTTTGGCTACAGTTTAGGATAGCTACATTTGATTTCCTTGATATGAATGTGATGTATGGTGTATGATAGTGGAAATAGGATAGCACACTTTCGATGTGGGTTTGTTCAAATCCTTCTAATCTTTCTTTGATTCTCTTGTTTTGAGCACGTAGGTCTCCTAGTTAGGGGTATAGGCTTAGGGTGTCTTTATTGGGTTTGTGCTTACAACCTAGCAACCTTGAGGATTACTCCTCCTTTCTTGTTGTGTCAGTAATTAGGGACTTTCATGACATCCATGGTTTGTCTTTACATGAAAGCATAGGGGGAAGTAAGTATTGCCCTCAAATGGATGTGTTGCTCATAATTGGATATCTTTCATCACCAATGTGGGCAAGCCAGAACGAAGGTGATACATCTTGATTAGGCTCCTTGGGAGAAAAGAAAAAAATAAAAAAGCAAAAGAAAAAAAAAGGCCTAGAATACTCCCTTCTAAATGCATCGCGGGTGCTTAAGGATCAAATGAGTTTGGGCTTGCACACATACTCCCGAGGGATGATTAAAATTGACCTCAAACTCTGTCATTGATAGAATGTTCTTGACTTATTCTAGTGCATTGCATTTCATTGTGCAATGAAGTTGGAATCTTCAACCTTTGAGTCTTAGGAGTCATGTGGTTTATCCTTTGTGAGAGACAGCCTAGTTTCTTCTTCCCATGGTTAGGGATGTGAGTTTCCTTGTTTGCTTGCTTCTTTTAACGTTTTCCTACCTTAGTTCCAGACTGTGAGGCTCTTCTTATTGTGGTTCATTTTATATACTTACTTTTCCACTAAAAAAAAAAGTGTTCTTAATTGAAAAAACTCACTGATAAAGTTAATTTTGGCATTATATAGCCATTTTATCAATTAAAACTTAACGTTGTTGACAAAAAGATTAGATTAAAAAAAATCAAAACATAAAAGAGATAAAGTTGAAATGGTTAAAAGGTTATAGATCAAAATTGAAGAAAAAACTCCAATGTTTGTAACAAATAAATAAATAAATAAATAAATATATATATATATTAAGAGAGTTCTTTTTTTTTAGTTCAAAAGTACAGCAGGAAATTAGAATAGTAATAAATAGGTATGAAAATTTTGATATAAAATTAAATTTAATATAATATATCAACTTAAATTTATGAGTTCAATGGTCATGAATCATAACATTCTACATCCAAACTCATGTAATGTCATTTCCTCTCTAATACCAACCCACAAGTAAGGGGTGGTATTAAAGTATTGATATATGATTAAATTTACTATAACTCATTAGTGTTTTTTTCTTCTTCTTTTTTTGGGAGCGGGGAGGACGGGGTGTGGGGGAATGGGCATTCTAACAAAAAAATATATACCTTAATCCAGTAGTTATACTCTGGTTGGCTAACACCCAGTGATAAGTGATTAGTTTTATTATATATATAAATTATGTTTAAATACTATTATGGTCCATGTACTTTTGGTTTTAGTTTATATTGGTCTTTATACTTTCAAAATGTTCGTTTTAATTTTTGTATTTTTAACTTTTGTTCATGATCGTCCCTATACTTTTAAAATGTTCATTTTAGTCCTTATACTATTAAAAAGTAATGGTTTTTGTTCCTTCATTTTTTTTATCTTATTTTTTTATATTACAATTTCAACATGACAATATTGTCAATAATTTTTTTTTTTTTGAAATATAGTAATAACTTTGTATTAAAGAATTTTCATTAGTAAATAAAGACTCAAATGAATATTTTTGAAAATAAACAGACAGAGATGAATAAAAGTTAAAAGTAAAAAATTAAAATAAATATTTTAAAGGTAAATAACTAAAATGAATTAAAGTAGAAGGTTGAGTAAGGAAAATAAAATAGTATTTAAATGAAACAAAAATATTAAGAGAAATTGGGAGAGAGAGAGAGAGAGAGCGAGTCAAAAAGTGAGATGCGATCGGAAGGGGTCAGAGTAATGCCGGCGGCACAGTTGCTGAGGACGAACATAATGCAGTCTCCTTCTGACACTCTCAGTCTCACTTTTTAAAAGGTACTTCTCTTCGATTCCAAAGCCCTATATTTATAGCACCCTACACTACCCTTCTTATGCCACCAATACAATTTTACTTTTTCATTATACTTTCTTTATATATAAACCCATATTTTCATTTCATTTATTTTTAAAAAGTAAAATTAACTTCTTAACCTTTTTTTTTAATATATATAAAAAAACCAAATAAAGGAGAGCCTGATAATACAGGACCAAGACAGCAAAAAATAAACAAGAAGTAAGGAAACCTACACCCCTAATTAGATGGAGAAGAAGCCAGACAATTCCTCACAAAGGACAAACTACGTGACCCTAAAGACTAAAAGGCCGAAAATTCCAGCTTCATTGTATAATGAAATGCAATGAGAACAACAGTTCTAAATTAAACTTTGAAGTTGTATCATTTTTTATCCAACATTTTAATTTTATCACTCTAAAGTTAGATAAATATTACAATTTTTACTCTCAATTCAAAATTGGATAATTATCAACTAATTTTAACAATAAAGAATCTACGAGTTTTAAAAAAATTACTAATTTTAATACAACTGTTGTTTTGCACAAAATTAAGTTAACAATTATGTTGAGGTTAGCAAATTTTTTATGAAGTATTAATTTTAGTACGGATTAAATTGAAATTTTAAGATTAAGATTAAAATTAATTTGTGGAGTGACATATATAGGGTTAAAAATGGAAATTTAGTCCCCCTCGGATTAAAAAGAGAAAAAGAAGGGAAAGATAGAAAATGACATTCCTTTGGGGTTGGCGTGTGATTTCTTATTTGGGTTTTGGGTTTTAATGTGTCCTTTCCCTTTCCCTTTCTCCTCGTACTTTTTCCTCCCCTTATTTATTTATTTGACAATAATAATACCATAAAGATGCAAAATTGGTACTTTATCAAAACTTATTACATTATTATTATTTTTCTCATGCTATAGATTGCATAATAATGGATTTAAGTTTATAATCAATATTTAAGTATTGATTTTCTGTTTATTTCTATAAAGCTTTTAAATTAATTTTTAAATGAAAGAAAAACAAAATACATACAAGTGTCTAGTTAATAATAATTAAATAACATTAAAAATTAAGAGGGAAACTACTTGAGATATATACACATAAGTTGTAAATAAACATGAAAATAACTCTCCTTACAAATATATAGATCTACACGTATAAAAGAAATTGCAGTAAATGTAGAATAGTCTGTGCATGTGTTTTCACTCGAAGTTTTTAAACTATATTTAGTAGAGTGTTTGTGGATTGGATTGAGTTTTATAAAATTTTGGATCTAATTCAATTGTCCGAGTTGACAATTTGAATAACTCAAACAACCCTTATTAAGTTATGAACTCAACTCAAACCAACCTATTAAAATTGAGTTAGGTTGCTTTTGTTACATCCGGTTGTGATTAAAATTACATCTTATAATTGTTATTTAAAATTATTTAACTTTCAAATATGTATTTGATTAAAGATGTTAGTAAAATTCGATTGTTTGAAAATGTCGAACAACTAGTATAATTCATATTATTTTTGTTTTGGATTTAAAATGATTTTGAACTAGAAATAGAAAGGATGAAGTAGAAGTAAATATTAAACTATTAATAAATTTAAACTATATTTTGTATCTAAAATTTAGCCGACATTTGCTTCTCAAAATACAACATTACTCATAATTATATTACCCTAATCTATGTTACTTTAATGAATTTAACTAGAGAAACAAGAGATTGATAGATGAACAAATGAATAAGAAAAGAGCCTACGTATTGAACAACTTTGTTGTAAGTTTATGAATTTTTTTTAAAGAATTGAGTCCATGAATTTATTGGAAGAACAATTCCAATTATTTTAAACAAATAGTAATTCATGATAACAAATGAAAAGAAAAAAAGAGTGTAGTATTATAATTATCATTATTTCTAAGCTGGAAGAAGCAAAACTCTTAAAAATAGAGATGTAAAATTTACAAGATTTATGAAATTTTACAAAGGTGGTAATTTTCTAAAATTACCAAATGGGTTCTTAATAAGTTTGTGTATCTAGTGAGCTTAACATCATTTTTAAAAGAGTGAAAGTGCAGTTAGTTAATTAAAAGTACTTTCATTTTGCCAAGAAAATTAATTTAAAATTTTGGTAATATTTAGTTTCACGGAAAAAAAAATTAAAAAGACTTAATTAATACTTCTTCTAACAAATGCTTATATTTCTTTGCTGAAAAGTACTACTCTATAAATTCATCTCAAATTCATCATTGTAATGAAAAATGGAGTTCTTTGTGATAATTAATCAATATTTATAGTCTCTAATTAAGTCTCCAATTTTCAATTTCAAATATATTCTATTTTGTTTTCTAAATTTTCAAGATGCATATAGTATATGAATTTTAAAATCTATAAAAACAATCTCCAAAAAATTCTCAAAACTATAAACTTTGAAAAATAATTATTTTGGTCCTCAACAGCTTAGTATATTTTTACATATTGCATGTCTTGATGCCATATAGTCTTAATACATACCCATGTTATTTTTAAACTCACATTTATCAATCAACCAAATAACGATGAAAATCTAATTAGAATAATATAAAAAAGAAATTAGGAAAAAAAATCAAAATTTACCCTAAATTTCCAATATCATCAAATTATACCTTAAACTTAGATAAGTATTGCAAGTTTTACCATCAATTAAATTTTTGTTAATTCATTTTTTAAATTAATTTTAACAAAAATAATGTAGAGACTCAAAAAATTAGTGAATTTAATAAAAATTAAGTTTTGCACAAATTTAAGTTTGATCAATACACAAAATCGACTATTAAACTTTACCAGAACTTATAATTTTTTTTTTTTAAAATAGCTCTATTGTTGCTTTCATGTTGCATATTATCAATTTCATATAAAATATATGTTTGTAATTTATTGGGACGCATAGGAATATTTTTTTTGGGGCAAATTGCACAATTTACACCCGTAAACTATAGATTTTGAACATTTACACCCATGAACTCTTACCTGTAAAAATTAAGTCTTTGAACTTTTGAAAGTGAAAAAATTGAAGTTAGACTTAAACTTTCATAAATAAATAAATAAATATATAAAAAGTGAGTTTTCAATTTATTCTCAGTCTCTCTACTTTCTCTCTCCCCGTTCTCCCTCCCTCTATCAACAGCTTCTCAACTTCAAAATCTCCATGGTAAATCGAGCCCAAGATCGCTACAAAGCAGATGGTTTACAACTTTAGATTTGACTTCAAATTTTGAAAGTAATTTAATTTGGTTTGTTTGTGTGTAAACACGGCCTCGTTGAGTACGAAGTTGTTCAATAATTAACTTCATATATATATATATATATTTTAACAAAAAAAAAAACATTATTTTCTTTAAGATGTTCAAACAATTAGCTGAATGAGGAGAGAAATGAGGAGAGAAAGGAGAGTAAATTGAAGAACAATTGTTTTTATTTATAAAAATTTAAGGTCTATTTTTGTTTTTTTCTAAAATCAAGTTCATGGCTCCAATTTTTTCAATGGTTACAATCCATATAGCTCAAAAGTGTTTTTTGTCATTTGTCCTATTTTTCAATGATACTTTTAATCAAAATCTATCATGAGATAAAAATTATAACACTTTTCAAAGTTTAAGATGCATTGAAATTGAGAGTTAAAAATAAAAATTGCTTTTTTTTTTTCTTTTTCTAAAACTTAAATATTAATTTATTTAATTAAAGGGGATGGAATATTGCATAAAAAAAGAAAGGTCAAAGGAAAGGAAAAGATTTTGTCTTATTCTTTTGACTCCCAAAAGAGATGGAGAGAGAAAGGAAAAAGGATGTTTGTATTGTTTGAAGTCCCAATGACAAATCGAAAAAAGGTTGTCTCTCTAAAAGAAGCGAGGCATACAGCAAAAAGGCGTGAGTTTTAATTACCGAAAATACCCTGGGATGTACCCCAGGATTGGAGGGCATTTTGGGAGTTTTAATCCATGCTACCAAAATTACAATCCCAACTGACAACCTCCCGATACTTCGGTAAATTCCCAAGACTAAAAAACGGCAAAGAATAGAAAAATAAATAAAATAATTATCAACAATAAAAAAAAATAATCTGACGTTAATTAATTAATTAATCAATCAACCAAAATAAAAGAAAGTTCAACTGTTCCCTCTCAACTTACTTAGTTGACTTGTATCCAAATTTATTCTAAATTTTTAATTTCGTCACATTAGACCTTCGTTTGGATACATATTTTAATATTTATCATCTATTCAATTTTTGATGATCCACCTATTAATTTAAATAAAATAAAACCTTTACAAACTTACTAATTTCAATAAAATTAAACTTTACACAAAATTAAGTTTGACCAAGCACAAAATCAATAGTTGAATCAAATTACTTCAAAATCACAAATTTTAACTCAAAGAAAAAAAGAAAAAAAAACTATCATATTGTTTTTTATATATTGTTGAATCATCAATCAATTCAAAAGCTTATACTGATGGATAATGATAAATTTAATTTTATATAATTACTTTAATATGTGACAAATATTTTATATAATTCATTGAAGGTGCAAAATAATACTTTTCCTTTTAATGATTTTTCAAAAGAATACTTATTACACTATTTTTTTAAAAGATAAAGGTAAATATTAGAATATTATTTTGATTTAACGTGTAATTTGAAGAAATTGAAAAGAGAAAATCAATTTTTTTTTTTCTTTTTGGGTGGTTGTTGTAAATAAAATAATATAGTAATAATAATGATGAAGGAGGGGGCAGGCTTTATACGAGAAGAAAAAAGGAAAAGAAATTAAACAAAGCGGTTAATGCTCTGCAGGCTACTGGACTGGCCTGAGTACTGACTCTGCTTCTGCTCTCTCTTTTTTCTTTTTTTAACTCTTAGCTTTTGACTTTTCCATTAATAGCCTTTTGAAATAGGATAGGATGATTGGATCAATATTTATCAATCCTTCTCTTTTTCTTTCTTTCCTTCCCCAAAAAACTTAACATCCAAAATTCTCATTCCTCATTCTTTCCAACTATTCAAAAAAAGGTCACTACATAATTTTTTGATTTGTGTTAAATAGAAAAAATCGAGCATAGTTTAATTGATTAAGATATATATCTTTGTCCAAAAAGGTTAGAGGTTCGAACCCTCAACCCTACATGTTGAACTAAAAAAAAAGTTTGTGT
This sequence comes from Telfairia occidentalis, assembly GCA_026257165.2. Taxonomy (NCBI): domain Eukaryota; kingdom Viridiplantae; phylum Streptophyta; class Magnoliopsida; order Cucurbitales; family Cucurbitaceae; genus Telfairia; species Telfairia occidentalis. The sequence goes on from JAOANK020239536.1 coordinate 14,257, forward strand.
TAAATAGATCTCTAAAATATTTAAATTTTTAAAAATTAATAGATCTATTTGGATATAAAATTTAATTTTGTATGTAATATGACTTTCAACTTTCAATTATGTGTCTAATAAATTAATAATGTCGATTAGATAAAAAATCTATTAGATGCAAAATTAAAAGTTCATGAACCTAATAGACACAAAATTGAAAGTGTAGGGACTTGTTTAACTTTTTTTTTAAAAAAAGTTTAAAAACCTACTAGATATAAAATTGAAATTTCAGTATTTATTTGATACTTTTTAAAGTTCAATGAACTATTTGACAAAAATTTAAAATTTTGATGACTAAATTTGTAACTATTTTTGTTTGATGAAATACTAAATTTGTAATTTAACCAAATATATATTTGATGAAAGTTAGATAGGGTAGTATACATTTTAAGTCTTTTTTTAAAAATCTATTTTCTCTTATTTTATCTAACTGACTTACTCTCACGTATTACACTGTGCCAAATCACTACTTGTTTGTTCAATTGGTATGTTGTATCAACAATTAAACGACAATGTTAACAACAGTGACTTATTATAATTATAATTAAAAGCGTTCAAAGATGTAATTAGTGTTTTTAAAAGTAGAAAGTTTAAATAGACACCACCATCATCCATCCGAACATAACTTAGTAGATAAGACATCTACTGACATTGCAAAGATCGATGATTTGATCCTCCAATCATAGAATTATTGCAATCTATATATACACACACACATCATCATCATCACCATCATCATCAAAACTTTATATGTATTAACTTTGAATATGAGATTTGGGTAACATAACATGTGTGCATTTGATCTTTACCGCAACCTAAACCCTTTGAAAAAGTTGGAAAGACATGGACATAGTGAATAATAAATTACGTATAATGGTTGTATTTGTAGACATATGATTCATATAGAATGCATGAGAGTACAATCCAAAATTTTGTTTGTGAAGTAACCCTTTGAATTGGTAGGCAAAAATTAGTCCATCCATAGTGCACGAAGTCCCTTTACTAGCTTTAAAAAACAAACAAAAAAGCGATTGTGGCACATATAAATATTCAATTAATAGAAGAATATTAAATAATTTCAATTATTTAATTAGACTTTTATTAGTGATAAACTAAATTTATTATTGTTTGCTCTCTTGATTGAGAATGACGAAGGCCAGTAAAAAAACTAGTTGAAATTTAATGAATCTACATTGATGGAGAGTAAAATTCGACAGAGCCACGTAGCGGCCATGTGGGAGCATATAGACAAAAGAGAGAGGTCCAACCTCAGGAAGTTGTCTAAGGGATCCACCGCAGCTCAGCCAACGCGACTTGCCAGGGAGGAACAGATGCACCCCAACATCTCTATTATTGCGATAATTTTTACTAATTCACCAATTAATTTTAACATAAAGAAGTATGAATGTAACGACCCGACTTAACTTAACTTTAGGACCGTTACTACATGCATGCTTTTAAAACTTAAGAGGAGTTTTCAA
>JAOANK020239921.1:0-15757 GCA_026257165.2 Telfairia occidentalis
CCTTCCGTCAAATTTTCTGTTAAAAAAACAAAAATATGACGTGACAATGAGTTGGATAATGACATGTAAAAATAGAGTTACTAGGCATAAACAAAACTTTCCAAAAAACTGACCCGACCGAACTGAGTTGGTTCGATCGGTTTGACCAATGGCTTGGTCGAAATTGATTTTATAAGTGTAAAAACCAATTGGTCGGTTGGTTTGGATAAATAACCCAAAAAAACGAGTAAAATCGATTATTTTTTATTATTAAAAAATAATAAAGTTTCTTTAGCAGTCTGCATAAACTGTGGGTCAAAGATACTTTTCAATAAAAATTAATGATTTCTTGATTTTTGTGTCTCTCCTTTCTTTTCTTTAATTTAATACAAACTAGCCATAAACACGTGTGATGCACATGAAAGTATGTGTCTGTCTATAGAGACACATTGCAATGGAAACTTCGATTCGAACAATGGTGTTCCATTAAAAGTGATTTTGTGTGAAAAAATGTGTCTGTTTGTATAAACACATCTCAACAGACATTTCGACTCGATCAATCATGTCTCATAGAAGTTTGAAGGGTAAAATGAGTATTTATTAAATTGTTGAGGGCAAAATGGAAGGGTAAGATTCTTCTCCATAGTCCCATTTAATATAACTAGCTAGAAATACGTGTGATGCGCGTGAAAACGTGTAGTTTTAATTATCTTGTAGTTCTAATTTAAAGCAAAAAACGATGGTAGTTTTTTTATAATTGAGATTGAAATGCAACACACTCATTAATTAATAAAAATAGAGATTGATTTGGAAGAAATGCTATTATTGACATTATTCACTTGAATGTAAAGATAAAAAATAAACATAGTTATAAACTTACCTAATAATTACTTTTTAAAATATAGTATACTATTTATTCAAATATTATAAGAAAACAAATAGAATGAGTAATATAAAAGATATTATAACGATTCGATGTAGCTTTATGTGAAAAGACATATTTGTCCGTACAGACACTTTAACCCGAATAGTCGTGTCTCATAGAAGTTTGAAGACCAAAATGAGTATGTATTTTAAAAAGAATTTTTAAATAGCCAAACGTTAGAGATAATTTTGTATGAAAAGATATGTCTATTTGTACTGACACAACAAATCGAATAATCGTGTCCCGTTAGAGATGATCTTGTGTGAAAGAACATGTCTACCTATATAGACACATCTCAACGGACACGTTGACCAGAACAGTTGGATTCCATTATAGGTGACTTTGTGTGAAGGGATGTGTCTATGCAGACACATCTTATTGGACACATCAACCTGAACAATCGTGTTCTGTAAGAAATTTGAAGGGTAAAATAGACATGTACTAAAAAGTTCAGGACAAAATTGGAAGGTAAAAATTCTCCTTTATGTCTCCTTTTAATATAGTACAAATTAATGTTAAATTTTTATTCTTCATTTTCCCTCTTTTTCTCCCATCCCTTTCTTATTCGTTGGCTCATTCTTTTCTTCTCTCTATTTCTTCTTTTTTCCTTCATATCTCTTTTGTTCATAAATCTTCTCTCCCTTTTTTCCTTTCTTTTTTTTTCACCTCTTCACCTCTTCTTCTTTATTCTTTCGTGTATATCTTCTTTATGCATGTTTTTTTTTCTAATTTGTTCTATTTTACTTCAGTTTTAGCCAAAATCGATCAACCTTTGATATGGTCGGTCGATCGGTGTTTGGAAGTCCTTCATCACCGACAACCTCCGACACGTCGATTTGAGCTCAAAATCGATACTGCCCGACCAATGATCACCCCTAAGAGGTACATGTGGATATTGGTAATGTTTCAATTATGCTCCCCGAACTTTAGGATAAGTTTCAATTATATACTCCTTATTGCTTAAAAATCATATTTTAACTTTTAATTTTAAAGTTTTTCAAAACAACTCTCTATTATCTGTTTTGTTAAAAAATAAAAAAAATTTAACGTGACTGTGAAATTTTAAAAAAAAATGAAAATATTGAATTTATATTAGATGTGTTAGCCCTAATTTTTGTCAATTGATTGTGAGAGAGGAAGTCCTAGATTTTGTCCATCCCTATTGTTTGTTTACCACCTTGAAAAATTCGGTTTCTCCTAAATATTTTAATTATGAGAGGAAGAACAATATATTGTCCAAACTTATACAATTATTTCTAAACCATTTTTTGATGTGACTAGGATCCTTCACTTTTTTTTATACTCATGTTAAATTTTCATCTTTATTTTAACAGAAAAGCTAACAAAATAGTTGTTTTGAGCAATTTTAGAATTAAGGGTTAAATTGAGATTTCTAAGAAATAAAAGTATAATTGAAACTTATCTTAATGTTCAGGGGCATAATTGAAATACTATTCATGTCCACATGTACATGTACTTTTACATGTCACTGTCCAACACATTGCTACGTGATATATATATATATTTTTTTTTAAGAAAATTTGACGAAAGGGTATTTTTTAAACAATTTTGAAAGTTTGAGGGTAGAATTGAAAATTTTGAAACTATAAAGACATAATTGAAACTTATCCTAAAGTTTAGGAGTTTTTCTTGTTCAATTTAGCCTTAAATCAATTAGGGCTTCTCTCTAAAGTCCAACCCCACAGTCATGCTTTATTTTCAATCATATGTAAGCGAAACTCATCCAAGCTTATCTCAAAACTCAATTGACTTATTTTAATTTGATAAAAAGCTTTTTCTTTTTCAAATATATTTATCTAACAATTTTTTAAAAACTTATTTATATATTTTTTTAAGAAATTTATTCAAATAAAAGTTTACTTTAAAACATTGTGCTAATTTATTGTTTGTTCATTTTTGTAATGTGGTTGATTAAAATCTTGTAGGACATGACATGAAATTGTATTCTGAGTTATCTATTATAGAGTTTGGAATCAAACTTGAAAACTAAAATTTCAATTAAATAGAAAAACAAAAAATTAATGATATTGAGTAATTATGAAAAGTTTGAACATCAAAACATACCATCCAAAAATAATATATCATAAAAATTTCACTAAATGTGGCATAGATTTGTATTTTTATTATCGTAATTTTTATATATTTAAATTTAAGTTATATTTTAATTATATTAATTTTATAAAAAAATTCTTGTTACATTTACATTTAGAATTACATATTTATATATATTAACACTCCGATAGAATAGAATAGCTATATCTAAGGGTTCTTTTTTTATTTTTTCTTTTTTTTTGACAATTGGTATAAAAGTTCATACAGATGAATATATAGTCTAAACAATTAATCAATATTTGTAATCTTCTGTCCAGTTCCTTTCAAAGCATCCTCCCATTCTTTATAATTCCTCCAACCCCAACCGAATAAAAAAATTACAATTTAGGATTTACAAAAATTTCCTAAACATTCCAAACTTACACTTTGACCCACAATCTTTTATACAATTCCGTGATGATTAAATAATTACTTAAAACTTACATTTTTGCCCACAATCTTTTATGCAATTCTTTTATGCCCCTTTTTCATGACAATCTAACCAAAAGTGATGGAACAAAAAAATTATGTAAATGACCACATGTCACGGCCACGTGTTGAAATATAAGGGGGTTTAAAAAATTGATGGTCAAATATGGACTTTATTTGCAAAGATAAAGTTTGTTTATATTGACAATGCTTTATGTTGAATTTTTTGTTTTTTTTAATATTAATCCTGCTATTGATGAGTTTTGTTATATTTTTAAACTACTTTTTTTTTTTAAAAAAAAAGTTTTAAAATTTGAAAATTGCAGTGCTCAAAAAGTTAGATTTTGTGTGTCAAACTTTCAAAAAAGAAAAACAAAAAACAAATGTTAGTGAACAAGTTGGGACTTCAAAAACAGGAAAAGAAATACATTAATTAAAATTTAAAATTAATCCAAAAGGCATCAGTTTTGTTTCAAAAGTTTAGCACAATTTTATAAAACGAAAAATATAAATAAAAATCCAATTTTTTTTTCATATAAATTTATTATGCAAAGTATATATATAAACATATTTGAGAGGAAATATTAATACTTTAATTTCAAGAAAGGTAATAAGTCTTTTTATCTATTGAGATATGTTTAAATTGACAAAATAAACGGTTATTAATTCACTGGGATAATTTTATTCGAATGTTAGAGTTTAGTTATAATTTTTATTCAAAAGATAAAGTTGAGTAGAAAAAGTTTTGGTGGTTTAAACAAATTATTTAGTTAGTATTGTTGTTTGAAATTTTATTTTAAACCTATGATTGGTTTTCAAACAAGTAAAAAGAATCTTTTTAATAAATTAAACAATTTCATTCATTTACGTTAAATATTATATTTTAAATATATGATTTTAATTTTCTTTCATTCAAACCAAACATTGAAGTGACTATTTCTGATGCCAATATAGACATGAAATATGATTTTTTAAATTGTAATTTCAAATTTCCTTTCCACATGTGATCCAATATAAATTTTGTTGAAAGACAATATATAATTTCGTGGTCTAAATATATTCTATATTTCAATTTTGTATTGAATGTTTTAAAAGTTTTTATTTTATCATTGAGGTACCACCAAAAATATTTAAAAGTACTTATTGTTGGTTTCCGACTATGGCCCAAATCAAAAGGCCCACCAAAGGTTTCCTTTTTGCCTTGCTCAACAAGCTTAAGAGGCGAGAGTGAACAAAAAAAGGGCGAAGTGCGAGGGTGGAGTTCATGAGAGGGAAAGAAGAAAGAAAGGGTCGTTTCTTTGCCAGTTCGTTGATGAATTGATCCATTTCTCTTCCTGTTGGATTTCTCTGAGTTGTTTATGTCGGTGAAATCTCTTCTTGGTGGGAGTTTTGTTGATGGTTGTAGTATCTTGCAGTTGTAACTAGGGAATAAAATTTTGTAACCCATTATATTTATAGTGGAATATATTCGAAGTTGTCGCATGATTTTTCTCCTCACATCCAGGGGTTTTCTACTTGCTATTTGTTGGAATTTTGCTTTCATTATTACTTGGGCTGGTTTTGAAAGTCTACTTCCTTTATGTGCTTATATATATTCCAACTTTAAAACCTCTATGTATATTTCTTTTTGGGCCTCTTTTCTTGTGTCAAAATTATTGGCTTGTGCCCCTTTATATTTTGTTGTAAAATTAAATAAGCCCTTGTGTTGGTTGGGTTAATTTGCCTCACCCTTTGAGCTCCTTTATAAATTCATCTTATGGGAGAAGCTAAACCTAGATCTACTTTTTTGGGTTTCATTTTTTAAAAAGAAAAAAAGAGAGAGAAAGTGAGGTAGTTCTGCCGTGAAGGTGAAGGAGGTAGTCTGTTAGCCGTCAAGCTTTACTAGAGAAACGACATTGTCGCTGCCTAGGCTTGGCCACCGAAGAAATGTGATTTGGCGATCTCCACAGTGGAGTTGTGTTCGGGCCATTTACGTGCATCCTACTTGTGTTCTTGGTAGTTTACCTTCATGTATCTCCTTTGTATGAAATCTCTTGATTATTGTATATTCATGTTTGTATGATTCTTGGTTCTTTTCTGATCTTTAATAATATTGACTAAGCACAAGTGGAGCAGGTCTTTGGACCGAACCACTATAAATCTTAGTGATAATTTTGCTCTTTCTCCCTCACTAACAACATCTAAATCCAAAAATATAGGTTCTATTTATGGTCGAAAATTACTCATAGTCGCATACTAGAATTCCTATATGTGATTAAGAATAAAATATCAATAACAATTGGTATCAGAGCTTAGGTTCTTGATTTTTTCTTGATCTGTAATTCAGATATCTTTATTTTTTTTTGTTTCGAATTTTGCTGTGTAAAAATACTGTCCAAATATTACTGGAATTTTTTTGTGCGTGCTGCTCGTTCTGTTTCTTGGTTTCAGGATGGGTACACACTATGAAGTTGAGCGTTTTGATGGAAAAAGGGATTTCAACCTCTAGAAAATAAAAATAAGGCCATATTACGTCGACAGAAGGTGGATTATGCTATTATGGATCCCAAAAATATCCCTGATAGCATAACCCTGAATTATTTAAAGGAAATAGATAAGGTAGCTCATAGTTTACTGATTCTTCGTTTTTCTGACAGCGTACTAAGGCAAATGAGAGGCGAGGATTCAACAGGTAAACTTTGGGCTAAATTGCAGTCTACTTTTCAAATTACTTCTGTCTCTAATAAACTCTATCTAAAGTCTAGGTTGTTTAGTTTTAAAATGGAACCTAGCAAAAGCATGGAAGATAATTTAGATGAGTTTAATAAAATAATTTCTGAATTAGAAAATATTGACGAGAATTTTTCTGATGAAAATTAAGCTATTATACTTGTTAATTAATTACTTGATGAATATAATCATGTTAAAGGTGCTATGAAGTATGGTAGAGATGATTTGACTGTTGTTGTTGTTGTTAATTCTATTATGATGAAAGAATTAGAATTGAGAGAAAATAAAAAGGGTGGAGAGTCTTTATTTGCTAGAGAAAGGTCAGAAAATAAGAGTAGTAAGTCAAATAGGATAAGTAAAAGTAGATCCAAGTCTAGGGAGCCTAATAATAGAAAATGTTGTCATTGCCAAAAGGAAGGTCACATTAGAAGATTATGTCTAGACCTTAAGAGAAAGAGAGAGGGTAAACAGAAGGAAGAGTCTAGTGGGGTCAACTTTAGTGAAGAATATGACCAAGTTCTCATGTTTGTGTACCCAGTGAGGATGAGAGCTGGATTTTAGACTAAGGATGTTCCTTTCACATGACACCCAATAAGGATTGTTGGAAGACTGGTTGTGGTGGAAGGGTTATGCTAGACAATCGACAACCCTATAATGTAGAAGGTCAAGGGACAGTGAGACTCAAACTTGATGATGGGAAAGTTAGGTTATTAACCAATGTTAGGTACATACTTGAAGCGAAAAGAAACCTAATCTCCCTTAGCATGTTAGATAAGCTAGGATACACCATTAAGTTAGAAAATGGTGTGTTAAAGGTCATGAAGGGCATAATGGTAAAACTTAGAGGGGTCCTTAGGGAATCACTATACTCTTTAGAGCGTTCTACCGTCCTAGGGTCAAATATCTTTGTTAAAGATAGTGAAAACTCCAAAATTTTCCTTTGGCATATGCGTCTAGGTCACATGAGTGAACAAGGATTAGTGAGTTAGTTAAACAAAACCTAATACCTAGTATAAAAGATGTAGACTTAGATATGGGCAAACATTGTATTTATGGTAAAGCAAAAAGGGTAAAATTTGGTAAGAGAGTTCATACTACTAGGAGAAAACTAGAATATGTCCATGCTGACTTATGGGGGCCATCAAATGTAGCTATTAATTGGGGGCTAAGTATTTTCTATCCATTATAGATGATTGTACTAGAAAAGTGTGGGTTTATGTTTTAAAAAATAAATTCGACACCCTTAGGAAATTTTCTGAATGGGTAGCTTATGTAGAAAATCAAACTAGCCTCAAGGTTAAAAAGCTAAGAACAAATAATGGCCTAGAGTTTTGTAACCATAAGTTTGATAGTTTTTATCATTTTACGGCATAGCTAGGCATTTGACAGTTGTAGGTACCCCATAACAAAACGTGGTAGCTGAAAGGATGAATAGAACCCTAATGGAGAAAGTAAGGTGCATGATGTCTAGCTCTTAGCTCCCTAAGAGTTTTTGGGGAGAAGCCGTTATGATAGCATGCTACATAGTTAATAGGAGCCCTGCAACATCCATAGATCTTAAGACACCATTAAAGCTATGGCAAGGTACCCCCTTGATTTATCACACTTAAAAGTCTTTGGGGTGTCTAGCTTATGCTCATTCCAAAGAGGGAAAGCTAGACCTTAGGGCTAAAAAGTCTATATTTTTGGGCTATCTCGAAGGTGTCAAGGGATACAAGTTATGGTGCTTAGAGCCCAATAGCACCAAAACCCTAGTGAGTAGAGATGTTGTCTTTGATGAGAATAAAATGGGGTATGAAGAAAACAAAATTGAGAATAGCCCTAGCGAAACACTTTGCACCATAGAAACTGTTTTAGCCCCACCTCACACTACTTCCCAAGCTGTTCAAGTAGAACAGCAACCTTTAGATCATGATACTACACCCACATTTTTAGATTAAACTACCATTAGGGAAGTAGATGTTGAGGAAAAGGTAGATGATGACCATTTGGCTGATTATCAATTAACTAGAGATAGAGAAAGGAGAACCACAAGAGTTTCCACTAGATATGGGTATGCTGATCTTATTTCCTATGCCTTAGTTATTGTAAATGAGTTTGTAAACTTACAACCACAATCTTTCAAGGAAGCCACAAATGATAAGAACATATTAAATTGGTGGGCTACCATGAAAGAAGAGTATGACTCTTTAATTAAAAATCATACTTGGGTTCTTGTTAACAAATCATTAGGGACTAAAACGGTAGGCTGCAAGTGGATTTATAAAATTAAAGAAGACCAAAATGATGTGAACAAGCCTAGAGTTAAAGTTAGATTAGTAGCTAAGAGGTTTACTCAAAGAGAGGGCATAGACTATGATGAAGTGTTTTCCCTCGTTGTGAGACACACCTCTATTTGTATATTGCTTGCTTTTGTTGCTCATTATGATCTTGAGTTGGAATAGATAGATGTCAAAACTGCATTCTTACATGGAGAGCTTGATAGTCTCAATGGACCAACCACTCGGTTTTCAGAGTTCCAAACAAAAAGGCAAGGTTTGTCTTCTTAAAAAGTCCTTATATGGATTGAAGCAATTACCACGTCAATGGTATAAAAGGTTTAATATTTATATGCTGTCCATAAGTATTAATAGAACTAAATATGGTAGTTGTGTCTATTTTAAAAAGGTTTTAGCTTATGTTTTTGTTTATTGGCTTCTATATGTGGATGACATATTGATTGTTCGCAAGTCCATGGATGAAATTGTTAAGTTAAAGAGTCTTTTGAGCAAAGAATTTGAAATGAAAGATTTAGGGTCAAGCAAAACAAATTCTAAGGATTGATATTAGAAGAGATCGAAAAGAAAATAAACTATATTTCTCTTAACGTGATTATATAGAAAGGCTATAGTCAAGCGATTAGGGATGCATGAGGCTAGGAGAGTCAGTAAACTATTTGGTAAGTATTTTAAGTTGTCATCTGATGATTCCCCACAAAAACCTAGTGATATTGAAGATATGCATAATATTCCTTATGCAAATGTTGTTGGGAGTCTAATGTAAGATATGCATAATATTCCTTTAGCACATCTGTTGAGTGTTGTAAGTCGTTTTTTAGCTAATCCTAGAATGCAACACTGGAATGCTATTAAATGGATTGTTAAATACCTTGCATCTCATTTAAATTTATGTCTTGTCTATAGTGGAGCAGATATAGATACTTGTAATGAAATAAGGATTGAATTTGATGGATATGTGGATGTTGATTATGCTGCTGATATTGATAAACGTAGGTCTTTGACTAGTTATGTTTTTAGACTTTTTAATTGCACAATTAGCTGGAAAGCATCATTACAATCTATTGTTGCTTTGTCAATTACTGAATCTGAATATATTGCTTTGACTGAAGCTATTAAAGAGTCCTTGTGGCTTAAAGGTATAATTTTAGAATTAAGTTGTAATGATGTTGCTGTAACTGTGCATTGTGATAGTCAAAGTGCCATTCATTTATCTAAAAATCACACCCATCATGAGAGAACTAAATATATTGATGTTCGTTTTCATTATAGTAGAGATGTGATTAAAGAAGACTTAGTTTCTGTTAAGAAAATTTCCACTAAAGTGAACTCAACTGATATATTCATTAAAGCATTGCCATGTGAGAAATTTAGATTGCGTGAGATTATTGTAGCTTGATACATGGTGATTTGAGTTTCTTCTATATAGGGAGCTACACTTTTGGTTTCATGGTAATTGTGAAATGAAGGTGGAGATTGTTGAAATTTTGCTTTCATTATTACTTGGGCTGGTTTTGAAAGCCACCTCTTTTATGTGCTTATATATATATTCTAGCTTTAAAACCTCTCGGTATATTTATTTTTTGGGCGTCTTTTGTTGTGTCAAAGTTATTGGCTTGTGCCCCTTTATATTATGTTGTAAAATTAAATAAGCCCATGTGTTGGTTGGATTAATTTACCTCACCCTTTGAGCGCCCTTATAAATTTATCTTATTTGAGAAGCAAAACCTAGATCGACTTTTTTGGGTTTCATTTTTTGAAAAGAAAAAAAGGGAGAGAGTGAGGTAGTTTCTACCGCGAAGGTGAAGAAGAAGGAGGTGGTATGTTGACCGTCAAGCTTTACCGAAGAAACGACGCTGCTGCCGCCTAGGCTTGACCACCGGAGAAAGGTGATTTAGCAATCTCCACAGTGGAGCGGTGTTCGGGCCATTTCTGTGCATCCTTCTTGTGTTCCTGGTAGTTTATCTTCATGCATCTCCTTTGTATGAAATCTCTTGATTATTGTATATTCATATTTGTATGATTTTTAGTTCTTTTCTGATCTTTAATAATATTGACTTAGCAAAGAGGTTTTCCCTCTTTGCAAGTGTAGTAGGTCTTTAGACCGAACTACTATAAATCTTGGTGTTATTTTTTCTCTTTCTCCCTCACTGTATAGCATCTAAATTCGAAAATATAGGTTTAGCTTATGGTTGAAAATTGCTCATATATAGTCGCTTACTAAAATTCCTATATGTGATTAAGAATAAAATAGCAATAACACTATTTTCTCTTTTCCCCTCGTATTCTATATTTTTTATTTAAAACAAGTCGACTACTCTTTAAAAATTCCAACACTTATTAACATCATTGTTTAAAAATATTATTTTTATAAATTTGGTCCCTAAATTTTAAAGATTATGTCTAACTTTAAAATTTTTCAATTATGCTTCTAAATTTTAAATGTTGCATTTAATATATTTTTGTCAAGTTAATCTTGAACACTTATAATTTCTATAATATGATTGCATGCATTAATTAAGAATGATATGACATGACATTCCATACAAAATTAAAAGTTCAAAAATCAAATTTATAATTTAACATGTTTTTGAATGGCCATTTTTAAGTGTTGGGAAAGCAATAATTTGGAATTTTCTTCGGAGAAGCAGCAGAATTTTCCTGGAAAGTATAGAGGAAATCACAGATGAATTGTTGGGTAAATTAAACAGAAAAATGCAAGTGGCGTTATGATTCTGTGAAATGCTTTGACCATATTAACCCTTTTTTGCGGGGGGAAAAGGTCGAAAATGACACCTTAGCTACTGGTTAATTAATTTAATTTCAATTAAACTGACTTCAAATAATATTTAAGAAAATTATAATAGATGTCAAAATTTGTTGCTATATTTACAAATATGTCACATAAAAAAATAATTTGTAAATATGACAAATATTGAAAATTCATGTATCTCTGATAGACATGTTTTATGTCTATTAGTGATAGAAATCTATCACTGATAGATCAATTTTATTTCAATCAGTGACAAACTATTTTCAATATGTGATAGACCATTTTTACTTCAATTAGTGATAAACGTCTATATCAATTATTAGTTTTACTTCTATCAGTGATATGTCGATCACTAATAGACAATTTTTACATTTACCAGTATTATAAATCTATCAATAATCAATGATAAATTAATAATCTTTCATTTTCTTTCTCTATTAGATTCATTCTAATTGAAATTCTATAAAGATTAGCATGGATTTATTACCTCAAATTATTAAATGTCAAACATGAAGACTAAAAAATAAAATAATCATTGATAGATTACTTATAATATGATAGGTTTCTATCAGTGATAGACTACTAATATTATAAAAACTAAAAGTAAAAAAAATAAACTACTTATAATCAATATAAAAAAAGTCAATTATTGAAATTATATCATTTTACAACTTGTGGAAATTTACAAGTTTTACAGCTGTGACCGATACGAGGACAAGAATATTGATAAGTTGATATCACTAATAGATCTCTATCACCGATACACTTAAGTCTATTAGTGATAGACTTTTATCATATTGTGATAGATGGTCTATTAGAGGTAGACTTAAATCACAACCTAAAAAAGAATACTTACTTAAATAGCAAAACTAGATTTTTCTTACATTCACTAGTTGATTTTTTCTTTCTGTTTTCTAAGATTATGTCCATCTTTTGTTTGATTCTCCATTCAAGCTAAAAAAATTTAAAAATACATGACAATGCATTCAATTTAATATATAGTCTACCATTAATATATCGAAATCTATCACTGGTAGACTAATTTTATGCTTTTATTTAAGTCTATCAACAAATCCAATCTATGGACTATAAATGAAAAAAATAGAAATGAACTTTAAATTAATAAGTCATAACTTATAAAAAAAACTTATAAATCACAACTTATACGGTAATAATTAAGAACTTTAAAATAATAATAATAAAAAAAAAACTTAAATGAAGAAACATAACTTCTAAATCAAAAGTTATAGACTAACAAATCAAAACATATAAACAACAAGCTAAATTACCAAATTATAATAAACACTTATGAGATTTGAAAGTGAAGAAACACTACACAAATTACAAGAATTTCAAAATTTAAGTGATAGAATTCAGTCAATCAATAATAGACATGTATCTCTGATAGACTTATATTACACCATAATATATAATCTATCATTGATAGAAGTCTATCGCTGATAGACTAAATTTATGTTCTTATTTAAATCTAAAAGTGATACCAATCTATCGTTGATAGACTATAAAAAAAACTGGCCAATTTTTTTTGCCCTATTTGTAAATACTTTTATTTTTTTGCTATAAATGGTGTTATTTTATACCAATTGTTATATTTGTTATCAATTCTAATATTTACTTTTATACATCATTTATTTTAATTTTGGTCAAAGAGAGAGAAATTTCAGTTTGCTTTTTCCCTTTCTTTTTCAACTTTAATACCTTTTAGGGCTTTAACTAATCTAATTATCAGTTCATTTTAATTTTAATCAATAGTGTGTTTGATATTGATTTTTGAATCATTTGAAAAGGAACTTTTTGATTGATTGCTCATCTTTAATTAACTATAAGTAAGAGACTAAAATAAAATCAATATTACCACCTAGTGATAAAAAATATAATTTAAGACTTAAAATTTGTCCCCTCTTCTTAAAGAATTCAAATTGATTGAAATATACACTTTTCTTTAATTTTGTATTCTCAATATCTAAAAAGCCTTTAACTCTATCCTTCGATGATAGAAATGATGATGTGTACTTTAATAAAATTATATTATATATATATATATATTTAATATTAAACATCCATTTACCTCTCATCAATTTTATAATTCAACATATTCTTACTCAAATTAATAAAAAAACAGATCCCACCCATCATTTCATTATCACCTAGAAGGTAGTAATCAAAATTAAAAAAGTTAAATTTAATGTTACCAAAAAAGTTGAGTTCTTCAAATTTATGTAAATATAAAATGAAAGTGTAGGATGTCAATCAATTTGTTTGATTACACATCAATTGATAGTGATTTTTGTAATAATTTATTTGGTGGAAAGTTCATCAAAAGAGAATTTGAAAATGATTGTCAACGTTTGACAAATCCAAAGGCTCTGCTTCAAACATGACTTTGCTTCCCTTTTCCTTCAAGCTATTATATTTCTCTCTGTTTTTCAAAAATATTATGTGTTGTAATTTCTAAACTTTCATAAATATTAGTTTTAGTTCTTACAGTTAAATTTTTAGAAAAATATTTATAAAAAAAACTACTTTTAAATTTAAGGAATTGTTATATTTGTAATCTTTAAACTTTCAATTTGAGAAATTGTTCTTTTGAAGTTACGAAATCATTTCAACTGGATCCTATTTTTACAACATTATTAGTAATTGGTCTAATTGTAACAATATCTTCAATTTTAGAGTATAATTTCAACAAAAACCTCATAGTTTTATGAAAATTTTGAAGGTTCAAAGTTTGTGGTTAACATAAATAGAGTCATAATGACAAGATTCAATAAATTGGAACAATTTTCATAAGTTTGAGAAAGTAAGTACTCAAACTGAATGTAACAACAACTCTTAAAAATTTAGAAGTAATTTTTGCATTTCCCCCTTAAATTTTCATATTTAACAAACAACAAAAACATTGGGAATAATTGTTAAATTTTCATATTTTCCAATAATAATGTGCAAGAAATATTGAGAAGATATAGAGGGACAAAACTTTGCTTGGAATAATGGTTTCAATAATTTCTAACATATTGTCTCTTTGTTTACACTATGTGAAACATGAAAATTTAAAATATTAATGAATTAGTTAAAGTCATATAAAGTAATTAAAAGATATAGGAAAAGAAAATCCTAGTCCATCATGTTATAAACCATCTATTTTTCTTCCATTTGAAAAAGACAGATATAAATAAAGTCTTAATTGGTAGGAAGAATGAATAAATTAAGGAACATATATGTGCATGAATGACAACCACTAATCTTATATATAGATTTATAATGATTGTTGATGAGATACCATGTCCTAAAGTTTTGAGATTATAATTTATAATTTTTCTATCCATCTTGAATTTTTAGCATTACATAAAGATGATTTAATTTAAATTCTTCTAACGAAACCGAGCATAGTTGAATTAGCTAAAGCATTTCACGATATTTTCTTGAGTTAAAAAAAAGAAAACACTTATATTCTTCCCTTCTTTTTTGTTTTTCTTTTTATTAATATGCAGGTGGGATGATAAAATATGAAGGTTTGATAACCATTATTTTTCTAAAAATAGAAAATTAACAATTAGATATTGTTAACAACAACATTATTTGAGTATTGGTTAAATCATAAATTTAGTCTCTAAACTTTCATGTTAGTATCAAATAGGTTCATGACTTTCAATTTTGTATCAAATAAATTTATAAACTATAAGGCAACCTATACATAGCTAAGGCATGCATTTTTAACCAATAAGTCTTTGAAATTTTCCATTTCTATCTAATAGATCATTAACCTAAATTAACATTTTCGAAATTCACGAACTTTTCAGATACAAAATTAAAAGTTCAGAATTCTACTAAACATAAAATAATTAAAAATTTTTTTTTAATATCTCAGAGATCTAATCGATACATAGATCAAAGTTTAGGGACTGATTTGATATTTTTAAACTCTAGAGACCTATTAGAGATGAAATCAAAAGTTTAATGTTTTATTTGATATTGTTGAAAATCCAGGGCCTATTTGCTCAAATTCAGAACTTTAGGAACCTATTTGTTTATACTTATTGAAAGAAAATATTTAAACCCTTAGCTTTGACAAGCTTTTATCTAATTAATCTGTGTTTGTATATATATATATATATATATATTTTGCAACAGGAATCTATGTTATATTGTGCTCATCCAACTATAATTGAAAATATTGAAAACAAAAGGTCAAAAAAGGAAAGGACAATTGATCCAAAAAAGGATCAAAGTTTACGTCAGAAAATTTGAAACTTGTAACAAAAGTATTGAGGAATGGTAGAAGACTTTCTTACTCTATAAATTTCTAGAGAAATAAAGAGAATTGTTCTTTCTTAGAATTAAAAATAGTATTCAGATGATTATTTAATTAATTTAAAAGGGGAAAACAAAATAATCTTATTTGAAGACTTTATGTTAAATTTTTAATTATTGGGTCATTGCTCGGTCTACACGAGGAATGGTCAAAGTTGTGGAGTTTACAGATTCCTATGAAGATTAGGCATTTCGTTTGGCGGTTGTGTCATGATATTCTCC
>JAOANK020240021.1:0-15756 GCA_026257165.2 Telfairia occidentalis
TTTTCCATATTTAATTTGAGCTAATTAAAGTGTATTGATCCTTATTCCGCTGCTTATGCATGTTGATGCATCCTTCACTCAGCACACCTATGGCAGGCACCACCACTAAAACAAAAAATGGCAATGATAATGTGGATCCCACTGAGTATAGGAGTGTGGTTGGATCACTCCAATATCTAACACTTACCAGGCTTTACATCACTTATGTAGTAAACAAAGTTTGCCAGAATCTCCAAGAACCTAAAGTCAAGGATTTAAAGGTTGTTAAAAGGATACTGAGATATATCAATGCCACATTAAGGTATGGTCTTACTTTCCACAACAATTGTTCACTAAATCTATATGCATTCTGTGATGCAGATTGGGCTGGATGTCGAGACACCAGAAGAAGCAATTCTAGCTCCTGTATATTTCTAGGGGAAAATTGCATCTCATGGAATTCTAAGAAACAACCTACAATGGCTAGATCCAGCTCCGAAGCTGAATACAGAGCGATGGCCTCAACTACAGCTGACATAACTTGGATCGTATTTCTCCCTAGAGACATCAGAATTAGTATATCAGAACCCCCTAAACTTATATGCGATAACATGAGTGCACTTCATATGGCCAAGAATCATGTCTTTCACTCCCGAACAAAACACATCGAGATCGACTATCATTTTGAACGAGAGAAAGTTAGCCTTGGCCATCTCCTCAGAATTTATCCATACGTCACGACAAATTGCAGACATTTTTACTAAACCCCTACCTAAGATGTTTTTCAAGGAACTACGAAGAAAACTAGGAGTGGATGAGATACCACCTAGTTTAAGAAAGAATGATAAAATAAAACATGAATCATCCTTAGTCACATAACACACCTCTGCCTCCTTGTTTTCCCTTTTTCACCTCTGTCTTAATTTTCTTTTTTCACATCTACCTTGTGTATAAGGCAAGGTCCCTCTAGAAACTCAATTTAACCTTCCTCCTATTTTCTTCTTCATCTGTGACATCAATGGCCCAACACTTTCCTTATCAAATGAGCACAACAGTCAGTAAATCTCTCTGACTTTCCTCCAACTTTGTTATATATAGAAATCTTTGAATCTGACAGCTACTGAAGAATGATATTTGATTTTTCTTTAATGTTTCATTCATTTGTTATTAAAAATTATTGTTGCTTAATTTCAGCTTGGCTCTTCATTACCAAGTTCTTACCTTCTCTGTATTTTTCGTGCAACACTATTTTTAGGTTGTGAGTTTGTTCTTTGTAATGCAGTAAAATTGTTTGGTTGTTCAACCAATCTCGATCTGAAAATCTTTTTAAGTATGAAGCAATTAGCCTATGAAACTTTGATCTTGAATCTAAGTGACAATGTTTTTAGGCAAATTATTGAAGAAGAGACATCTTATGACATCTG
This sequence comes from Telfairia occidentalis, assembly GCA_026257165.2. NCBI lineage: Eukaryota > Viridiplantae > Streptophyta > Magnoliopsida > Cucurbitales > Cucurbitaceae > Telfairia > Telfairia occidentalis. The sequence goes on from JAOANK020240021.1 coordinate 1,404, forward strand.
GAACAAACTCAATGCCTTGTACTTAACTAAAGATCTCCCTAACAGGGCTTATGTGAGAGAGAGATTTTTCACCTACAAGATGTTTCCTAGTAAATCTCTATCTTAAAATCTTTATGACTTCAAGAAATTGACAATAGAATTCAAGAGCCCGAGAGACAAGATTAGTGATGAAAGCACTACCACAAATGCAATCATCTTAGCTATTAAAATTAGAAAACTTGAGATGAATACCTCCAAAAGAGAACAACAAAATGCTGAATGATTCTTCTCCAAGGGAAAAACTAAAGTTTATTTGAAAGAAAATAAACATCAGTCAGATGACAAAAACAAGCCAAGAGTCAAATGTAACTATTGTCACAAAGATGGATATCTAAAAAGAGAATGTTTCTTTCTTAAAAGGAAGTTCAATAAGAAAAATAAGAAAAATAAACCTACTGAAGCCGCTGTGTGAGAAAATTCTTTCATCTATTCTGACACCTTGGCAACTACAAATGAGTGTACTGCACAACAAGATGTCTCTGAAACCCAAGATTGGGTGCTAGGCTCTGGCTTGCTCCTTCCATGTGACCCCATCCAAGGGATGGTTCAGTACCTACAAGGAATGGGATGGAGGTGTGGTTTTTATAGGAAATAATAATGCCTGCAAAGTGATAGGTATTGGCTTTGTGTCATTTAGATTGCAAGATCAGACAGTGAAACTCCTAAAAAACATTTGACATGTTCATAGGTTGAAAAGAAATCTGATTTCACTAGAGATGTTTAACTCTCTTGGATGTGAATACAAGGGCAAAGTAGGCACATTCGAAGTAATAAAAGAATAAAAATTAGTACTAGTGGGTGTTAAAACTAATGGTCTTTATGTTATCAAGGATGTTCAGTTGATTCAAACGACCTTTACATTCACAAGTAAAACACCTACAAAAGGCGACTTGTGCCATAAATGGCTTGTACACATTAGAACTAAAGGTTTGCAAGTCTTATCTAAATAGGGGATTCTACCTAATGGAGTAGGTAATGTCACCTTATGTGAGCATTGTGTGATGGGAAAGGTGACAAGGCAAAATTTTCCTAGAGGTTAACATATTTCGAAGGAGATCCTATAATACATTCATTTGGACCTATGGCGACAAGCCCAAGTTCTCTCTCTCAGTGGATCGAGATACTTCTTCTCATTAATTGATGAGCACTTAAGAAAAAGGTGGGTGTACTTCCTAAAAACAAAGGACAAAGCTGTAGAGAAGTGTAAGGAATGGAAAACTTGAATTGAAAAACGGGCCGCAAAATTAGTTAAATGCCATCAAACAAACAACAGGTTGGAATTTTATGGCAAGGAATTAAACCAATTCTGCAGATCTAAGGGCATTCTCTGACACAAAACAGTAAGAAATACCCCTCAACAGGATGGTGTTGCTGAGAGGCTAAACAGAACTATTATGGAGAGAGTACGATGTCAACTCTTTGATGGCCTAATACTTGAGAAATTTTGGGCTAAAGCTATCTCATACATTGTATATACTGTAAATCATTGTCCTTACAAATCAATAAACTTTGTTCCACCAGAAGAGAAATGGTCTTTGAAACCTCCTAAACTAGAACACTTGAGAGTGTTTGGCTGTATTGGATACATGTATCAAAATCAAGGAAAAATGAAGCTCGGGGCAATAAAGTTTATGTTTGTGGGTTTCACTCCTAGAGTAAAGGGATTTAGATTATGGCATTCTATCGATAAACGTTGTGTTAACAGTAGAGATGTGGTGTTTCACGGACAGGAAATGTTCATGATGAAAGAGAGTCCACCTGAGGAAGTTAGTCAGGACCAGAATGTAACCATGAAGGTGGAACTCCCATCTCAAACCACTAATTCTTATTTGTATCTTAAAATTAAGTCTGTGGCAAAAGAAATGCAAAAAGAAACAAATGACATAGCAGAAGGCTAATATGATCAGCAAAATTATTCTCTTGCTAGAGACAAACAACGCAGAAACATAGTGCCTCCAACAAGGTATGCACATGCAGACTATGTCATCATGGCTTTAAGTGCTGCAGCTCTCCTATCCAATAATGAACCTACTTGCTTTGAAGAAGCACTAAATGGTCCAAATGCAAAAAGGTGGATTGAGGCTCTACATGAAGAGATGAAATCTTTAGAGCAAAATGAGACCTGGACTTTTACTTCCCTACCAGTGGGGTATAAACCCATTGCTTGCAAATGGATTTATAAAATCAAAGAGTGGATCCCAAGAATATAGAAAGAAAGGTTCAAAGCATGGCTTATTGCCAAGGGTTTTAATCAAAGCGAAGGTATTGATTGCACTCAAATATTTTCCCTATAGTAAAGCAAAACATCTATTAGACTACTTCTCCCTTTGGTTACTCAAAATGATTTAGACTTTCACCAATTAGATGTTAATACAGTATTTCTACACGGTCATCTCTTAGAAAGGATTTATATGAAGCAACCCCGAGGCTACATAAGGAAAGGTGAAGGAGATTTAGTTTGTTTGTTGAAAAAGTCTATTTATAGGTTAAAGCAGGCACCCAGATGTCGGTACCAACGATTTGATAATGTAAAGAGCAAGATTGATTTTGAGAGAAACGCTTATGACAGCTATGACTACACTAATACTAAATCCTTTGAAGGTACAATTTACCTATTTCTTTATGCATATGACATGTTGCTGGTAGGCAAATCTTAAAGAGATCTCACAGCAGTAAAGACACTTCTGAAAAATGAGTTTTACATGATGAACTTAGGTGAATATAGAAAGATTTTGGGAGTGGAAATAATTAGAAATAGAGGAAGTATTCACCTTTACATAAGCCAAGAAGCCTACTGCCAAAGGATTTTACAAAGGTTTGAAATGGATGAAGCAAAAGCTCTCACCATCTCTCTTGCTCATCATTTTAAACTATTAGCAGCCAATTCAACAAGAGAGGAAGCCTCAAAACATTAAAGGTCACGTATAATATCCTGTACTCTCAGGCAATAGGTCTTATATACTTCATGATCTCTACAAGGCCATATCTCTCCTATGCCACAAGCATGGTCAATAGGTACATGACTAACCTGGCAAACGCCATTGGAAATCCACTAAATGGATACTAAGGTATTTGAAGTCCTCTATAAACACAAGAATCTGCTATAAGAAGAATGAATCATCCAATGACGAAGTGTTTGGGTTTGTGGACTCATACTATGCAACGGATCTTGATAAGAGAAGATCTCTAACTGAGTACATCTTTTTACATGGTCAAAACCTAATTAGTTGGAAGGCAACCCTACAATCAATATTAGCTCTTTCGATTACAAAGGCAAAATTCATTTCCTTAGCTGAGGAAATCAAGGAAGGTTTATGGCAAAAAGGGTTATTGAAAGATTTTGGAATTGTACAAGACAAAATCAGAATATATTTTGATAATCAGAGTGCAATTCACTTATCAAGAAATCATCACACAATAGAACCAAACCTATAGACATCAAGTATTATTTCGTTCGTGAACAGATAGAGAAAGGTGAAATTGAGGTGGGGGAAATACATATCTCTGATAAAACAATAGATATGTTGACAAAACCAGTGACTCGAATGAAGGCCCTTCACTACTTAGACCTGATCAGTTGAACTATTTGAGAAAGGATGAAATTAGTAGATTCATGCAATGGAGTTTATTTAATTTTGAAGTTTTTTCAAAGTTGGAGATTGTTATTAATGGCCCTACCGTTAATTGTTGAAAAAACCTCAAGCTACCATATATTGCAACTATAAATAACAACCTTCGGTTAAAATAGTTTGAGTAGTGCAAAATTAGTTTTGAGAAAAAAAAAATTGACTTGTAATTGCTTCGTGCCTTTGAAAGAAGAACCTTCAGTTAAAAGAGTTTGAGTAGTGCAAATTAGTTTTGAGAAAAAAAATTGACTTACAATTACTTCGTGCCTTTGAAAGAAATAAAGCTCTCTACTCCCTTTGCACAGGTTATCTAGGTTACTTAGGCCACTTAAAACTACATTTGTTCTTCTTTTCTGCTCTCTGATTTTCTCATAATTCATTTTTGCATCGTCTTCTTCACAAGTGCTTTGGAAAGTAAATTTTATTTCTTCTCGTCCATCTTGGCCTTCGTTTGAGAAAAGTTTTTTTTTGCATGTGTCTTTGTTGCTTAGCCTGGTTCATTTGAACTAGAGTTAGACAGTCCTTGTACATATGTTGGTACTTTAAAAGGCTTAAATCTTTTTCCTTAGTGAATTAGGGACGATGCAAAGTATGATTGAATTCTCTGCCAATCGATTGTATTACCTCGTGGACTGATTTGGCATAGAAGTTCCTATATATATTTCTCACCCACTAAGAATACTAAGTTAGCAGTGATATTATGCAGTTCTAGCAACTAAAGAATGAATCAGTAAACAAAGCATGAGAAAGACAAAGGATTATTGAGGAAATGCCCACACCATGGAATACCAAGTTGTATTTAGTTACAACCCTTTCAAAACGAACTCAATGATTTATTAAGAATGATCATTAGCAATAATGTCCATTTTTTTGTTTTCAAAATAGTTATATTCACAAACTTGCTACACGATTGCTAGGTAAACAGTCTAGAGGAACCTACTTTTGACGTCGCGAGGGATATAGGAAGAGCATTGAAAATATATATATATATTTTTTTTTTTTTGCAGGTGAAAGGGTTGGTAGAATAGGTAAGTTGGGAGATTTGAAGCAAAATAAAAAAGGCTTGAGTAGCGAGGAAAAGTTATATTCTGGGATGTTATTGAGAGTAAACCTAAAGTACGTATTATTTTGTGATGGTAATGAGATTTTTGCTGTTGCAACCTAGAGTAACTTAATAATACATTTTTATTTTATTATGTTACTCAAAGTGTTTCCATGATGATTGTTGAAAGCGCTTTTATTATATAACTGTAGTATTGCTTTAATACTAGCAAAAAGCTAAGTTTAAGGGTGTGATAATGTTAGGCCTCCTATTAACAGAGTTTATAAAAGAAAGAGGGGCAAAGTTGGAAGATAAGTGGTAGATCTTTTATGTTTAGTTATTATGTTCTTGTATTGTAAATATTAAATATTTTGTTAAGTTGTAACTTCCTTTAGTTGGTTATTGTAAGGTTATTTTTATAGGTGTTTGTTGTACCTAAATGGATATCTAGTCTTTATCTTGTAAGGAAGTTGTCAAACTTGGGAGAGTAGTGTGATCCTTTCGAATTGATCACCATTGTGTAAATTGTTCTTGTTTAGTAAGTTAAGATACCGATCAACTTGGTATCAGAGCATGTTCGAACTTGGAAATTTTTTTTTCCGATCACCATGGGAAAGATAGATGAGCGATTCGAAGGGGTGAAAAAAGAGATGGGTGAGATGAGTGAGAATGAACGATTACCCGGTCTTGAACAAGTAATTGAAAGCCTTAAGGATGACGTGGGATGAATCTTTCATGCCTTGAAAGAGAATGCAGCGCAAAAAGGGAGCTCCAAATGATGCAGCAACTTCCATCCAAGCTGAGCGTCGGTTAGAATCAAGTGAATTTTTTGGTACTCGTCTAGAGTCAGATCGAAAAGGCAAGACCTTGGGTGCAATGGAAGAACGGAGATGCCAAAAGAAAGTAGAGATGCTAAATTTTTATGGGACAGATCCATAGGCTTGGATTTCTCTAGGTACTTCGAGATTCATCAACTGACAGATGTAGAGAAGTTTTCGGTTTCGGTAGTTAGTTTTGAGGGAGATGCCTTGAAGTGGTACCGATGGGCAAGTCACAGAACAAAATTTGAATCTTGGTCGGATCTTAGTAGACAATTGGTTGCATGATTTCATTCCACCCGAGAGAGCGATTCACACGAAGAATTTCTTGGTATAAAGTAGGAGGGGCCAGTTTCTGAATATTGCAGAAAATTTGAAGCAATGGCAGGATTGTTACATTGTTACCAGATTTATCTGAAAAGGTTTTGCACAATACTTTTATTAAAGGGTTAAACCTAAACTTAGGGTTGATATCCGTTCACTCAAGCCCAATACATTAGAAGAAATGATGGAAATAGCCCAATTAATGGAAGATAGGGAGTTGTATGAGATGTTGGACTATGAGCCCAACAGTGTTAAGTCCTTGGAGTTTAGCATGAATAAGGGCCCAAGAAAATCATTTTCCAATGTTGGGAAAGCCCAAGAAGGGGCACAAAGCATAATGACCAGAACAATAACCTTGGGAGAACGTGTGGTAGGACCTAGTATGCAGAAAATTACTCCCTACAAATGGCTATCAAATGCAGAGTTTCTAGCTAAGAAAGAGAAAGGCCTCTGTTATAGGTGTGATGAGAAGTTTACTGTGGGTCATCGATGTAAAAATAAATAATTAAAAATTCACTTAGTTGAGGAAGGAGAGGAGAACGATGCAGCCATTGACGAAGAGGAAGTCACCGCACCAACCGATTGTGCGGAGGATGTTATCGGCCTTTCACTAAAATTAGTTGTGGGTATGACCCCGGTGGGCACAATGAAATTGTCTGGGCACATTATGGACAATGTGGTGGTGATTTTAATTGATAGTGGCACAACGCATAATTTCATTTCACAAGCTTTGGTCGCAGAGTTGAAACTGTTGATTTCTCAAACAATTAACAAGGTATAATGGGTCAAGGCAAGTGTAAACGAATAGTCTTGTGCGTGCAAGGATTAACTATCATAGAAGATTTCCTTCCCTTAGAACTCGGGAATTTGGACGTTATTTTGGGGATGCCATGGTTACGAAGTTTGGGTGAAGTTGTTGTTGACTGGAATAATCTTACAATGAACTTCATGCATGGTTCATCCGAAGTTATTCTGCAAGGCGACCCGAAGTTGACCCGTACTCTTACATCGTTATGTTCGCTGTTTTGAACATGGAACCAAGATAATCAGGGCTTTTTTATTGAAATAAAACAAATTACGGTTCAGAATGAAGTACCCGACGATACCGAAAGGCACGAAGAATTACCACCGGAGATTGTAGCATTGCTTGCAGATTTTTAGGAAATTTTTGACATGCCAGCCACGTTACCAATTGAGCGAGAAATTGATCATAGGATACAGTTGAAGATTAGGTTAGAATCGTTTAATGTACAACCTTATAGATTTGCACATAATAAAAAAAACGAGATTGAGAAATTGGTCCATGAAATGTTGGTAAATGGTATTATACGACCAAGCCAAAGCCCCTTTTCCAATCCAATATTACTTGTTAAAAAAAGATGGAAGTTGGAGGTTCTGTATTGACTATCAAGCATTGAATTCGGCCACAATACCTGATAAATTTCCCATTCCGGTGACTGAAGAATTGCTAGATGAGCTGCATAGTTCGACTGTGCTTTCCAAAATCGATTTGAAATCTAGTTATCATCAGATTTGGATGTATAAGGATGATATTGCGAAGTTTGCTCTTTGGACTCATGAAGAACACTATGAAGTTTTGGTTATGCCTTTCAGTTTGACCAATGCCCCGGCGACGTTTCAAGCTCTAATGAACCACGTTTTCAAACCCTATCTACGTAAGTTTGTGCTGGTTTTCTTTGACGATATATTAATTTACAGTTCTGATATAGACTCACATCGAGCCCACCAATGTATGGTATTCTCATTACTACTTGAATACAAATTATATGCGAATCTCAAGAAGTGTCAATTCGGCAAACATCAAGTCGAATATTTGGGTCATTGGATTTTAGCTTTAGGGGTGGAGGCTGATACCGAGAAGCTTAGGGCCATGTTGCAATGGCCCACCCCGACTAACATCAAGGAATTACGTGGCTTCTTGGGATTAACTGGTTACTACCGTCGTTTTGTGGCCCATTATAGTGCAATTTCAACCCCTTTGACTCAGAAATTTTAAAAAGATTCTTTTTGTTGGAATTCCGAAGCTGATTTGGCATTTGCTCGATTAAAAAATGTCATGGTCACTATTCCAGTTCTTGTTTTACCAGATTTCATGAAGGAATTTGTTAGCGAATGACCTCGAGATTCAGCTTTAGGGTTTAGACTAGGTTATGACTTCGAGATTCAGTTAAAACCAGGTTTGGAAAATAAAGCAGCGAAGGCTCTCTCTTGTTACCCAAAAGTTGGTTTACACCATATTTCAACCCCTTATTTTTTGGATACTAATGAGGTGGCCTACTAGATTTCTATGGATCAACGCTTGTCGGATATCATTCAGAGATTGAAGGATGATGGGGATAACGTCCCCAAATATTCTTGGAACCATAGACTACTGTTTTATAAAAATCAGTTAGTTTTACCCCATGCTTCAAATCTTATTCCAGTAGTGTTGAATACTTTTCAAAACTCTGCATTTGGAGGACATTTTGGATTTTAACGAACTTATAAACGTTTAGCTTTAGAATTATATTGGTTTGGCATGAAGATGGATGTTAAAAAATATATGGAAGAATGCCCCGTTTGCCAAATGAATAAATCTACTACACTATCGCCTGCTGGTTTATTGCAACCTTTACCAATTCCACAGTAAGTTTGGGATGATATTTCTATGGATTTTGTTGAAGGACTACCTTCCAACGGATTTACAGTAATCTTAGTAGTTGTGGATAGGCTGAGTAAATATGCCCATTTTCTTCCTCTCAAACATCCATTCTCTGTTAAAAGTGTTGTTGATTTGTTTGTAAAGAAGATCATTACATTACATGGCTTCCCTTTATCTATTGTGTCAGATTGTGATCAAGTATTTCAAAGCCATTTTTGGGGGAATTATTCTAACTACAGGGTACCAATTTATGCAAAAGTACATCTTATCATCCACAAACGGACGACCAAACAGAAGTTGTGAATCGATGCTTGGGGACTTATTTGAGATGCTTTTGTCAAGAAAAACCAGCACTTTCATCAACTTGGTTAGCCTGGGCTACTACTTTTCATTCGTCCACTAGTACTACTCCTTTTTTGATTTTATATGGTTGACCGCCTCCCCCTTAGGTTTGGTATGGACAACATACTACAACTAATTCAGATTTAGACATACAATTGTTAAATCATGATTGAGTTTTAGTGGACCTGAAAGAACACCTAAATCGAGCTCAATCCAAAATGAAAGCCCAAGCGGATAAACATTGGAGAGATGTTGAATTTCAGGTTGGTGTCCTTGTGTATCTAAAGCTTCACCCCTATCGTTTGGTTTCTTTAGCACATCGGCAAAATGAGAAGTTGGCTCCTCGGTATTTTGGTCCCTTCCCAATTATACAACGAGTTGGACCTATTGCATACAAATTGGATCTTCCTCCTTAAGCTAGGATTCATCCAATTTTTCATATTTCACAGCTTCGCAAAGCACTCAGACCTGAAATTGTATCTCCTAATTTATTATCTCATTTAACTCCTACCTTTGAATGAGATGTACAACCAGATGCCATTCTCCTGATTCGCCAGCGTGAGGATACTGGAATGTGGGAATTTTTAGTCCAATGGAAAGATCTTCCAGCTTGTGACAATACTTGGGAGGAGCTGGATTCTTTCCATGCGCAGTTCCTTGAATTCCACCTTGGGGACAAGGTGTCTTTTGGCCTCGAGATAATGTTAGGCCTCCTATTAACAGAGTTTATCAAAGAAAGAGGGGCAAAGTTGGAAGATAAGTGGTTGATCTTTTATATTTAGATATTATGTTCTTGTATTGTAAATATTAAATATTTTGTTAAGAAAGTTGTAACTTTCTTTAGTTGGTTATTGTAATTAAGGTTGTTTTTATACGTGTTTGTTGTACCTAAATGGATATTCAGTCTTTATCACGTAAGAAAGTGTGATCCTCTCGAATTGTTCACCATTGTGTAAATTGTTCTTGTTTAGTAAGTTAAGATACCTATCAAATAACCCTTCAGAAAGAGTTATGTGATCCATTATTGGAATGTTTAAGATTCATATTTGTTGACATATTATGCAAAACATTCTTAAGCAATTTGATGGATAATGAGAATTTTTTAGGTATTTGTCCATAATTAGGAATAAGGGTTAATTTTAGCCCATGCTGGAAAATATGCTGGAGCATAGTCCAAAGCATTCAGGTCATAGAGATTCAAGAAAAACTAATGGATGGGGGAGCATGATTAAAGATTTTGAAGCATGAAAATGCAGAATCGATGGATGTGTGAAACATATGAATAAATTGGTTTGTATCCAAAGGACAAAATTTCTTGAAGATTCTTGCGAGAATAAGACTGATGGCAATGTCAAATGGAATAGAAGGCAAAAGTTGCAACCACAAAGAAGAGAGACATATTAGGAAAGCGAACAAACAAAGAGGCAGGCAAGGTTTTAACAAAAAATTCCCAAAAGGTTTCGGAAAAGGCAGAAGTCTGAATGGAGTGAAAGAGAAGAAAATTGCAAAGGTCGAAGGAGTTGAGCTTGAAACATCAAGAACTCTGACCTCGAAGTTAACCACACAAGGGAAGATAGTAAGCAGAAGAATGTCGAAAGAGAACTTTCAACCATTCAAATCAAGGAACGAAGACTCACGGGTCTACTGAAAGGTGACCCTCTCGGTGCATTCTTCTTGATAAGGATATATTTTATTTTATTTCAAACATGTTTACTTTTGTTGTTTGAAAGATCTTAGGACATATAAATATGTTGCTATGCTAAAGCCTTAGCCGTTTTAACTAAAGGACGAACCTTTCCCTTTCGTTATGAACTAATTGACTATTATTTACTTTTTAATAGAATTTCAAGCTTGCTCAATTTGAGTTTATTGTTAATCTTATTTTATCTGACATTTGATGAAGCATGTAGGCTATTCTATGCTAGATAGTGACACGAGCGAAGAGTCTTACCTAATCAATGCAACTCAGTTATTCTAGATTTAGTGTAATTGTTTGTACGCTCTTAATTGGGGGATATTTAGGTGTTTAAGTTTAAGTAAATTAAGGGTAGACAGTGAACAATTTACTATGTTAGTTGAAGCTTGACAGAGATAACGATAAAGTTATAATTCAGACCTGCATGAAAGTCTGTTAGCAAGTGAATTGTTACAGCACGGTTCACAACATGAGGAGGGAATGGAGATTTCGATAGTTAAACCTTGATTTCTTAACTCATTTCTTATCATTTGCCTCACTCATTTTTTATCTTTTATTTGCATTTAGTTGTTTAATTAATCTTCGACACTCGATTATTCCTTCGAACTCTGGCTTTTCTCACAGCATAGTGTTGAGAAAGAACTAATTGACATCTATGAGCCCCTGTGTTAATGAAATTTTATAATACATCCAATTACTACCAGTTTGCAATTCAATACACTTGCACAACTTTTACACACATCACACCAGTAAACAATGTCACAAATCTAATTGACTAACTACGGCCCGTTACAATTACATTTAGCGACGAGGTAGATGTTGTTCTGTTATTGTTGTTTTTACTTGATAGTTAGAAAATTGTGAACCTGTTATGTCTAATTTGCTAGTAGATAAAATCATAAAATGTCAAGAGATATTTTATGCAACAGTTTAAGAATTTCATAGGATGGAAAGTAGCAAGGAATGTATATCAAGCTAAGCATTAGTTGTTTAAAAGGAGAAGGAAAAAAAGTTAGGTTTTTGAGAAACAACACGACATAGAGTTCCCTAGGGGGATGGAAATAGAGAAATTGAATGTCGTTACTGCCACGAAAAGGTTAGAGAAGAATGAAAGAGTAGTGATGCTGTAAAATGTTTTCTGTATTTCTATTTGTTTACGGAAACCAATTACATAGGTTTTTATACAAATAATTTAGGGTTGAACCCTCAAATAAAGATGGGCTTATAATAGGGCCGAAAGACAGAAAATAAAGAATAATATTACAGCAACTTAAAAGAGGTCTATTTCGTTCAATAAAAGAGGCTCAAGAAGCCCATGTTTCAAGACCCCCATTCAAACTTTGGGTCTAGGACAGACTCCAAGATTGTTCTTCATGGCTCACATAATCCAACACTTAGAAGCTTTGTTAGACAGTTTGCGATTTGTTCACTTGAGGGAACATATTGCACTTTGAGATGACCACTTAAAACCCTATCTCTCACAAAGTGTACATCCACTTCAATGTGTTTTGTGTGCTCGTGGTAAACAGGGTTGGCGGCTAGGGGAGATGCACTTGATTATCACACCAGGTAATCGGAGGTGAAGAGATGGGGAAATCGATTTCACTTAAAAGCCCCTTAAGCCAGATGATTCCCGCCGTAACGTGAGCAAGGGATCTATACTCTAATTGAGCCGACGATCTCGCAACAACTGACTACTTCTTAGATGACCAAGATTCCAAAGTTTCTCCCAAGAATACACAATAGCCTCAGGTGGATCGACGGTCATCGAGATTGCATGCCCAATCAGCATTAGAAAAGTCGGTGAGCCAGAACTTTTGAGTTGGTCGAATCATTATCCCATGGTCTAACGTACCTTTAACATACCTGAGAATTTTTTTTACAAATTTTCAATGATCGATTCGTCGTTCTTGAAAGAACTGACTCAGATGATTTATAGCGAATGAGAGGTCTGGTCTCGTTTGTGTAAGGTATTGTAAAGCCCCAAGAACACTTATGTATTCTGTTACATTTTCAAGTAGATCACCACTATGTGATGAAAGTTGTGTATTTGAGGTCATTGGTGTGCTGCTTGGTTTAAGATAGTCCATTTTCAGCCGTTTAAGTAAGCTAGCTGCATAACTACTTTGTGACAAGTGTAGGCCTTCTCTAGTTCTCTGTACTTCGATTCCCAAAAAGTAATGTACTTCAACCATATCTTTGAGGGAAAATGTTGAGTGAAGTCTGTCAATGAACTTATTGATTGTATTTTCACTGCTTCCTATCACAATAATATTGTCAACATAGATTAAAATAAAAATTGTGTTGTCGTCCATTGTGAAATAGAAGAGAGATGAATTTAGTTTTGAGTTGGTGAATCCCCATGATTGTAGAGTCTCTTTTAGTTTATCATAGCAAGCTCTATGGGCTTGTTTTAGGCCATAGAGTGCTTTTTTCAGCTTGCACATGTAGTGAGGCTTATCTTTATCTACAAAACCCTCTGGCTGTCTCATAAAGACACTTTCCTTCAGCTCTCCATTTAGAAAGACATTGTTTACATCTACTTGTCTAATTTTCCATTCATAAGTAAAAGCAATAGTCAGGATAACTCTGATTGTTGGAGCTTTAACAACTGGATTGAAGGTTTCAAAGAAATCAATCCTTGGGTTTTGGTGAAATCCTTTGGCCACTAACCTCGCCTTGTGCCTTTGAAATGAACCATCTTTGTTATTCTTTGCCTTAAGCACCCATTTATTGCCAACAATGTTTAAATTTGTTGATGGAGGTACAAGTTTCCAAGTTCTATTTCTCATTAGGGCTTTGTATTCTTCTTCCATTGCATTTTTCCAATTCTGATACTTAAGTGCCTCAGTAGCATCCTTTGGTTCAACCTCTTGCAACGCTTTACTGATAGGATGTGATAACGATAAGGCTTTGTATGCCATGTGTTTAGGTTTAAAAATCCCATCTTTACTCCTAGTGGTCATAGGGTAAGTGTTGGTTTGCTGAGTCTATTTTTTGGAATTACTAGGGCAGGTTGTTCTTCTTCAAAAATATCACTAAGAGATCTCGTCGCAACTTCCCTTGAGTCAACCCTGTTTTCAGCATTTATTTCTCTAGAATCGCTTCTCTGTCCTGAGCTAGAGCTTAGAGATTGAGTGTTGTTCCTTGGAGATTGAGAGAATTCACCACTAGTGTTGTTAATAGGACTATTTCAAATCTGCCCAGTATCAAGGGTGGCAGCAGGTGACTCATGACTCATGGTTTTATTTGTGGTAATTGTAGGATGATGAGGAAAGGGAAGCCAGTTTAAGATAAGACTTGACTAAGCATTTGACAATTTAGGAGAATGTAGAAAACCTTGTTTGAAAGGGAAATCTTCCTCATTAAACTTGACATGGCGAGAGAGATAAATCGTCCCTGTGGAACTCATACATTTGTAACCCTTATGAGCATCACTATAACCAATAAAAACAGATTTAGTAGTATGGAATTGGAATTTGTGATTTTGGTAGGGTCTAAGGCAAGGATAGCAGGCACAACCAAAGGCTTTAACATGTAGTTAGGTTTCTTGTTGCTTAGGGTTTCTAGATGTGATTTTCCACCTAAAATGGGTGTAGGAAGTCTATTTATGAGAAAAACAGCAGTGGTGAAAGATTCCCACCAATACCGTAGTGGGATGGATGCTTAAGCTATGAGGGTTAGGCCTGTTTCAACAATGTGACGGTGTTTCCTTTCAGCTCTACCATTTTGGGCTGATGTATGAAGGCAAGGATGTCTAAAGGTAATCCCTTTTTTTTTTTAAGAATTTGGGTGAAGTCTCTC
>JAOANK020240334.1:0-15739 GCA_026257165.2 Telfairia occidentalis
AACTCTTATTTTATTAAATAAATAATTTTAATAAAATTACAAGACCACGAAGGTTTAGGGCATCAACCCCAACAATCGATCCACATGGATTTTTGTTATCTAAAACTCTCACTTAACCAAATCTTAACAATTTATAAGCTAACCTACATGACGTGTTGAGCATGAAAAGAAGGGAAGGGGGAAAATAATCAGTTCAGTTGAGTTTTGTATAAAAGAAATTGACACTTCCCTATCTTCTATTCAAACAATTGCAGAAAAGGGGTAGTTGATGGTATTTAGCTTTGTTAAGGAACACAATTTTGCAACATTGTCTGGGAGTGAGACATTTTACTCTATAGATAGGCTTGTTCCTTATACTCACTCTGTTGAGCATAATATACTAAACTGTGAATCTTATTTATGTCTAACATTAGATTCAGTATTTCTTTACGTTACCCTTTTAGTCTTATTGCTTCTTTATTTTGTCTAATGAATCTATGAGGTAAGGCACATCTGCCGTATCTTTTTAGCTAGTTTCAACTACCACCTTACCTGTCAGCAAGGACACTAGCTAGCTAGAACTACCAACAGCCAACTTGGAAGTTTACGACTATAATAGTTTAAGAGGAAAAAAACATGAGTAAAACACTTCTCATTTTCTAGATTTAGCTACAGCAAAGTGTTAGCTTAACTCGCCTACCACCAACTACCCATGAAGAAATTAGCTACGACTCATATTAATGCGATCAACATGTTGTTCATTAAGAACATCAAAATATAGAAAAACACAACTATAGCTCAAAGAAAGATTAAACGGTGCAAGAATGAAACAGTAGCAGAGATAAAAGAATTAAAGACAAGAATAAAGGGTGTTAAGGCGTAGATAGCAGTCGAAGCTCAGTTGGGAGTCTTTCCTTCTTTCGAGAGGAATTTCTTCCTTCTTCTTCTCCTTGCTTTCCAGCCTCCTCTTCTTCCATGCCCTCCTTTGCCCTAAAATAGCACCAAACTGAGAAATGGCCATCATGCCCTCCTAAGCTCACGCGTGTGAGAATACCCCCAAATCGCGCCTCTCTAGGACATCACATGTACCCCACAAAAAAGTGTTAATACAACACTAGAATCTGGGAATATTTTGCTTGCCCCTATGTTGCAGCATTCCATGCGCTAGATGCTACTAGGTCATTCCGCATATTTCCTTTTTTCACTCAAACCTGTTGCTTATTACGCTTTTCACACTTGATTTAATCATGTATAGATATGACAATTGGATCAGTATGATATACTAATATAAAACGTGTGAACATATTAATCTCAATATATCAACAAGTTCTATAGCACCTTATCCACGGTCAAATACTCAATATTTGAGGCATCATAACTGTCTTTTTAGAGAGTTAACACACCCTCAAGCTTGAATACTTGCTTGTCCTCAAGCAAAGCAGATGATAGTTACACAAAAGATTCCAGCTAAACAACCTCAGTTTATAGTTTTTGTGATCATTCAAAGGTAATTTTCTCAACTCTCTCTACTTTCTTGTTGCCCCACTTCCTACTCTCCTCAGTAGTTTACACTTAACTGGCGTTCTTTAAGATTCCTAACTAGATCTTAAGTTGTACTCGTTTCTTTGTTTTTCCTATCGTGAGGCTTCGGCGACCAACCTCCCCCCCCCCCCAAAACTCAAGACTTCTACAGTTAAGAGTTCAGACTGGTTTGTGCTACAAATGCTACAGCATTGGGTGAACTCCCCTTTTCATTTCTATTTTTCTCTCTCTTTTTTTTTTTAAATAGTGGAAAAGGGTAGTTCGTCACCTTCGTTTTGGCTTATCCCTACTTCCTAGGCGCTGAATATCCAACTACGAGCAATACAAAAAACCCTTCTCCTTTCCTCTATTTTTCTTTTCCTTTTGTTTTTTGAATAAAACAAGGGAAGCTCACGTGCTTTACAAAATAATTATAGAAGGAACATTACTCGTACTTCTAAATAGGCACACTACCCCCAAGCTTGAACTTGACAATGTCCTCATTGTTAATTAAGAGGAATAGCTAAAGTAAGGGGTAGATAGAACAATGAATATAAATTGAGTAATTACACATGAGTGCAAAAAATTGCGCGTGAGGTTTTGTTGGCTAAGCTTCTTTTAAAGAAAAATAAGGAAGGTTTGACAGTTTAGGTTAGTTTGGCACACGTAAAGAAGTCGTAGCAAACTATAAGCCACAAAAAGTGATTAGGTGTGGGCGCTTTCAGGGAGGCAGAGATGGGTTAACATCATCGAATTGACCTTAGAACATACAAAACTGAGCTGAGCCATACAAAGTTGGACAATTGTGACACAGGAAATCAGACGGTTTCATTTTCTTTTAATTTAATCAATTTACTTTGGCCTAGTTAGTTAGAAACGGATTTTAGAGCAGAAATGTATGACAAATATGTAAAACATGGGAACACTTTTACTGCAAAACATACTGCTGGAGAGAACATGTACTCGAAACATAAAGCTAACACAAAGTGGCATCATTTCAAAATTTAAAGACAGAGAAATGAAGATTGCAGGAATATAAGTAGGAAGAAACATTGATAAAAGGGAGCAATAAGAAGATAGAGGTGGAGGATCTTCCTTTATCATTCGTCTGGAGAGGAGGCATCATCATCTGGTTGCTTCGAATCGGATTTGAATGCAGGTAGGGGCGCCAAGCGAGCATTTTTCAATCTGAAGGTGTTGTGCCACCCTCGATCGCGCTTTCATATGTATCTAACCAAGTGTTTCTGACACTTGGCAAGCCTATTGACTTTAGCGACCAAAGCCTCCAACAAGGTGAATACCGCAACTATGCATATTTCAGCCAACTTACTGAGATCAATAGAAGATATGGTAGCATTGTTGGTCGGTGTGGGCTTCGCATTTGCCTTAACATGGGCATCGACGCCCCTCTAGATGCAGATTATTGTTTGCTAGTCGATATCAACTCTCTCCGATAGAGTATCATCTGTATCCTCAAGCAGGACACCTGCTCTCAGGCACAACTTAGAAATTAGTCTTGGGAAGAAAAGTTTACCTGCCTGCTTCTTGGAGCAATTACGGATCTCCACTTCAATGAGCTACCCAATATTGACTTCTATTTAGCAAAAATAGTGTACACCAACATTATGAACTTTCTTGAATTGGACAAGTAATGCGTCGTTCGGCTGCTCCCAACTAGCATTCATTTTGCTCTACACTTCATCAATGTCCATTCCAGTTTTTACATTTTTAAAGCTGTATTTTCTTTGCACAAGTTCCTTATGAAATTCTGCTGCAGGAAATTGCCAAGTAAAGAAAAGAAAAGTTAGCATAGAAAGAAATAACAACAGAAAGAAAAATGAACAAAATTAAAGAATAGGATTTGAACTACAAAAATTTTGTCTTTGTTGTGATATGCAACAGCAGGTGTCTGCCTTCTTTCTAACTCTAAAAATTAATGGTGGTTCTTTCCCTAAGGAAATTTCCACCATAGTATGGCTTTACACTCTGCCCATTAACTGTGAATTCTTGGTTGGTTTTTTTTATCAAATAACAATATTGCTCCATGAGGAAATAATTGTTTGATCACAAAAGGCCCAAATCATCTTGACATGAGCTTTCCTTGGAAGAATTTCAACCTGGAATTGAATAAGAGGACTAGTTGCCCTTCTGCAAAGTGATGTGTCCTCAATTTCTTTTCATGCCATTTCTTCATTTTTTCTTTATAAATTCGGGCATTCTCACAACACTCCATCCTCATCTCCTCCAACTCATGTAATTGCAACATCCTCGCTTGTCCAGCTTCATCCATACAGAAATTTAATTTTTTTAATGCCCACAATGCCTTGTGTTCTAACTCAACTGGCAAATGGCATTCTTTTCCAAAAACGAGTTTTTATGGAGACAATTGCAGTGGCGTTTTAAAGGTTGTGCGATATGCCCACAAGGCCTCATCTAATAGCATAGACCAATCGTTCATGTTCATGTTCACTTCTTTTTTAAAGATTGCTTTGATTCCTCAGTTAGAGATTTCTCTCTGGCCGTTTGTTTGTGGGAGATAGACGGTAGCAACTTTATGCTGAACATTGTAGTTTCGAAGGAGTTTTTCCATTATTTTATTAACAAAGTGCCTGCCTTCATCACTAACCAGTGCTCTAGGAGTTCCAAAACTTGAGAAGATATTCCTCCTTAAAATCTTTCAACTATTCATGCATCATTGTGAGCGTATGATATTGCTTCAGCCCACTTTGAAACATAGTCGACTGCAAGCAGGATATAGACATGCCCTTGAGATGAAGGGAATGGGCCCATGAAACCAGCACATTGAACAACTCCACTTCGAGTATATAGTTAAGAGGCATTTCTTTCTTTCTTGAAATATTCCTAGTCCGTTGACATCGATCACACACACTTGAGCAAATTCATGGGCATCCTTGAAAATTGTTGGCCAATAGTACCCAGATGGAAGTACTTTTGCTGTTGTATAGGAAACAGTAGTACTGTTGTCTAGCTAATCGATCTAATATCTGATCTATGAAAGGTAAAAGAAAGTGGTCTTTCTTTGTTGCTTTATTGAGCTTCCTATAGTCCTACACACCTTCATTCCAGTCACAGTACGTGTAGGAATGATTTCATTCTTCTCGTTGGTTATCACGGTCATCCCACCTTTCTTAGGTACACACTAAACTGGACTGACCCAATCACTATCAAATATAGGGTATATTACTCCTGCATCTAACCATTTTATTATCTCCTTCTTTACTACGTCCTTCATTATGGGGTTTATGCGACTCTGGGCTTCAACGCACTTCTTTACATAGTCTTTTAATCTAATCTTATGCATGCAAATTACTGGGCTTATCCCAGGAATATCAGCGAGCGTCTAAATCAATGCTCTCGATGCTGGCACAAAATCTGCAACAACAATAACTCATATTCAGTGCTCAAAGTTGAAGAAATAATAACATGCAATTTATGATCATCATCTAAGTAGGCATATTTAAGACTAGAGGGCAATGGCTTTTTCTCAAGTATTGGGGCTTCATCAAATGAGGATTTCATTGGCCTATCTCTCCTCTAGGACAAATCAATCGCCTCTATAAGCTGGTTGCATGACTGTTCCTCAATTGATGTTGCCGCAAAGATACTGCATAACTGCTGCACCTTTGAGTCATCTTCAACTTCTATACTACCTTTTCCTCTTGATTAATATCCAACTCTTGTATCATTGAGCATTCCTCAACATCGTCCGGATACTTAAGAACATCAAACACATTGAATGTGACTTGTTGGTCATTTACTTGCATTGTCAAAATACCCTTCTGTACGTCAATTAATGTTCTCCCTATTTCTAAGAATGGTCTCCCCAAGATAATAAGAATCTCTTTGTCGGCTTCGTAATCCAATATAATGAAATTAGCTGGAAAGATGAAGGAGCCTACTTTGAATAAGACATCCTCTATTTTTCCCTCTGGATGCGTCATGGAGCAGTCAGCAAGATGTAGCGTGACTGTAGTAGATCACGCTTCACCTATTCCTAACTGCTAGAAAATAAAGAGGGGCATCAAATTGATGTTTGCTCCTAGATCACAGAACACTTTGCCCACATACTGACCTCCAATAGAACATGGGATGGTAAAACTTCCAGGGTCTTTCATCTTCTTTGGGATCTTGCTTGACAAGATGGCACTGCATTCATCCATTAAGGTCACTATTTCAAACCCACCTAATCTCCTCTTCTTGGTTAATATATTCTTTAAAAACTTGACATAGCTATGCATCTATTCCAAGGCCTCTACGAGCAGAATGTTTATGTGAAATTGTTTTAACACATCTAAGAATTTCTTGAATTGCAGTTCATCATTCTTCTTTTGCAATCTTTGAGGAAAGGGTGGTGGGGGTAGCATCATTATTTCTTGCACTTTCTTTACTGGCACAATGCTGGCGTTTTTCTCTTTTATGACTTCTGGTTTCTCTTTTCTTGTCAAATCAGATATTTTCTGTTGCGCACCCTCTTTTGACTCCTTCTATAACACGTCCTCTGTTGACTCTTTCTGTACCACATCCTCTTCATTTGATAACTCTTTTCCACTTCTTAATGTAATGGCTTTGCATTGTTCTTTGGTGCTTCAGTGTTACTAGGCAGTGTAACAGTGGGTCTATTGTGAAACTCAGTTGCGAATTGCCCCACTTGCACTTCCAAATTCTTTAGAGTTACTGCTTGACTCTTCATTAGTGCATCATTTCTTGTGATGTATTCTTTCATGAAACTTTTCCAAACTATTGGATTGATGTGGTTGCTGTTGAAATTTTCGTGCTGCACTATTCTGCTAAAATGCAGTATTCAGAAATCCCAAAGGAACTTGCAGTCGCATAGCTAGCACATTACTGCTGCAGCTTGTTCACCTCCCCAAGCAAAGTTTAGGTGCTGCCTCCATCCTGGATTGTAGGTGCTCGAGTATGGATTATTTCACCTTTGATTCACTACAGCAAATATTTGCTTTTATAGCATTTTAATATAGCATTTAATAAAAAAAATCTATGGAAATAATTTAGAAAAAGAAGGCAGAAGAAAACTGTTTTAAAAAACCTATGGCGCACTTACGCTTTCCCAGCCTATTTTTCCTCTCTTTTTTTTCAACCTTAAAATCCTTCATTTCATTTCTCCATCGCATTTCCTTTGATTTTCATCTCTCTTCCTTGTCGAAATTCCATCTTGAATCCTTTTGCTCTTCTCTTCATTGGCACTTTGAAGATCGTTTAGAGGATCGTCTTCTTCCTTTCGTGCTTCTTGATGATGCTGAATACTACCAAAACCATAGCAGAACCTCACAAGGCGCTATTCTCATTCGATCTGGCTTGCCAGATTCTTCGATATATCCCTCTCTCTTTCCAAAGATTTAGAATCTTAGATTTATCAAACGCTTCAGATGAAAATCAGCATGTGAACCTAACAATCTACTCCTCCTTACGATCTACGCCCAAGTGCTCTACCTCGTCGCCCATGGTTATGACAAGTCCATTTTCTCTCCATCCCACCATTTTAGCTTCAAATATCATTTTCCCTTTTCTAATCAGTGGTTCCATTTTCCCTAACTACAATGCTCTCTCAAAACAAATTTTACGTTGCCACAACAAAAAAATATCAAAAATTTTAATCGAAATAAGAATCTCAAAAACAAAAATTGTTTTCTTTTTTTATTGAGTGGTGGGTTGTGTGTGGTTATGTTTATGTTGGACTGGGTTGTTTTGACTTTAGCATTTTTCTTGAAGTATTATGCATTTGTTGAAGGAGAAGATAATGGTGCTGTGGCTATCAGAATTTCTAAGGTTCACCAGGATGAGGATTTGAAGAACTGGCCATAGCCTCTTCAAGTTTAGATTCTTCTTCCCTTTTTTGGTTATTCCTTTATTTGGTTCATTCTTTTCTTTCATTTGGAAATTTTTTTGGGTTCCTTTTTGCCTTCATTTGGTTGTTGTGATGATGTGTGCATTGAAAGATATGTGCAAATTTCTTTAGTGAAATGTTGGATTACGGATATTATAAATGATATGCTCTGCTTTCTGTATGTCATTTTTTGCTCTCTTAATTAAGCACTCTTGGGTAATTGTTTATAAGAGAAAGGAGAAGGAATATGTGTTAAACTATAGAATATAGGAATTAAGGATAAGACAATATTGTTCTGAATTTGTTAACTAATAATGCAAAAACAAAAGAATCAGGTATAGTTGATGGAAGGGTTTGGATTGGATGGAATCTAATTTCTTTCTTTCTTTTTTATCTCGATCTAATGTGGCTTGGGATTCTTCATAATCTAGTATCTGGTTCTTTAAATTTTTCCTCAACTCCACGACAACTCATTAGTCACCCTTGGATATCTTTGTTTTGTTTGAAAGCCTGAAATTATTGTGAAATTATACATTCTACGATACTTATGTGAAATTATTATTTCTCTATCTATTCTACCAACAATATACCGATAGTTTTTTTTGTGTATTACATCCTCTGCTTTTGACCCATATGCATATATTCTGATTGGACTGTGAAATTTGTTTTTTTATATAGCGATCTAGCGCTATTCTTTTTCTTATTATTATTTTAGTTAAACCACTATTAATGTATCTTGAGATTTCAAAATCTAAGCTTGGTGATATTTATGTCTCATTGAGCTCTATAATGGTACATGTCATTTCTGATAACTTTAGTTTGTGCAGTATTACAAACCATATTACTGGACAATAGTTTAAAAGATCCAAAGCAAGTTTGGGCAGTTTGAACACAATTACAGGGAAGAATAATGAGCTCGGTAAACATGGGGTTAAGAATTCAAATTCATACAAGGCTCCTTCTCACCAACCAAATATCCTCTATTTCCAATGTCCGTGCAACTATGAGTATGATTTTCTTTTCTTTTCTTTTCTTGTATGAACAACCAAATATCCTCAATTACTAACCCAAATTGATTGAGATATTAAGTGTTTTTTTAATTTCCCCTATTCATTCTTTTTCCCCATTCAAAATGAAATTCTCTATTGTTTTAATAACTATGATGGGAATCAAGTAACAATGACGTTTCAGGCCACACTCTATGATATACATACTCAATTGGGCACATGCTGAATGATGACGAATCCAAATTATTGATAACTAATGGAAGATAAAGAGTTGGGTAATTTGCACAAATGTATAACTTGATTTTTGGCTTTTTTTTCCTACATTATCCTTATGTATTCGTTTTTGAGAAACTAACGTCATGGATGCAGGAGCTTTCACTTCTTGTAACAACTGTAGTCCTTGCACGAACAACATTCCCTAAAGAAAGAAATCGTAAGAAAATGTAAGTTATATTTTCTTTTCGCATACATCATTTACTTTACATGAAGATGAGCTCTTTTTTATGTGAAATATCTTTGAATTGATGCCTCAATTTGACTTAGGATCTTGATTATGGTATGAGATACTTTTTTTATATCATTTACAGTTGGGATTGATTATTTTCTCTCTTTCGAAGGCAATTTTTAAAGCCATAAAATAACCACTAAATTCTAATTAACTTAAACTAGAAATAAAAATTTTAATAGGTGGAACTTCCTCCCCTTTGGTAAATTTCTCATCTGTTGTATGAAGTTTGTGCTTTTTCGTGTCTTAGATTAAATCTTGGTCTCCCCTCAAATTTTAGCTTCACTTGCAATCAATGAGGTCAAATAGTATTGGGAAGACACTGATCAAAATCTCTAAACACTTGGAAAAAGAGTAGTATGGTATAAAAAAAATTTTAAGGACTGTTTGGGGGAAGGAGTTGGGGGGAGTAAGCCCACTCCTCGTTTGGCCCAAGGAGTTGGGCTGCTAGCACATACTCCCCCAAACTATTTCCCACTCCTTCCCCTAGAACAAACTAGTCCCCCCTAATCCCTCTCCCCACTTCTTCCCCCAAAACAAACTACTCCCCCAATCTCGTTGTGTTGTGCTGGTTTTCTTGATCCATTTCTACATTTCTTGCTGTATTATGCTGATTTTTTTATTGATTTATGGTTTAGTTTCTTGCAATATTAGTACCATTTCTTAATGTATAATCCTGATTTTCTTGATTGATCTTTGGTTTAGTTTCCACTCTTTGTTCAATTCTGTTTTGCTGACTTGATGCTACAATATGTGTCAATATCTGGTGTTGTGCTGGTTGTAAGATATTGTTCTTGCTGCATTTGTGGCTTCATTTGTTGAGTTGATTGTAGTTTTTTCACCTCTAGTTATTGGGGTTACATCTTCCTTGCTTCTGTACTCTTCCTCAATTGTTGCATCTTCTAGTATGGTAGGTTGAGGTGTAGAGTTGTGTTTATAAGTTCAGTTTATGCCTTGAATTTCCACTTCATGCATAGTCTTTTCCTTAGTCTCAAACCACTTTTCATAACTTGGGATTCTTGAATGCTCCAACTTGTTGCTATGTTGGCACTTCATTTTGCGGTGTATTTGGTGGATGGAAAAGAATAAACGACTACTTAGACAGGAAAATGTGGTGCATAAAATAGGAAAATTTGTGTTGTTGTCTTTAAACTTCATAGTTTAGTTACAATGTTCAAAATTAGTCATTGACATTATAAAGCAATTATCCCATGTTATCTATCTGGAGGCTAGTGTGGTAAAAAAGCAAACTGAAATATAAGTTTTATCCTAGCTTTTATAAGATATATTTAGTGATCAATTATAATAAAACCTTTGCACAAAATTTATCTTAGTTCCACAATTTGGAAGTGAAATTTAAACTTTTTTCCTATGATCATGTTGAATAACCGACACAAATTTTTTTTTATAATGTTGTTTTATGTTGTTCTAGCATGTGTCTTTGGAATAAATGATATGATTTTCTTGACTGGTTTCAAGTTCAGTTTTTATTTTTTTGCTCTTGATGGGAGTTTTTCCTGATTTTTATTATGATATTCTTCAGCCTAATTTATTAGAACATTCATGAAAAGTTATGTTTCCTTATCAGGAATGAAAATACTTTCAACCACTTGGTCTTTGAAATATAAGTTTTAACTTAGGTTTTATAAGTTATGTTTGTTTATATATATATATATATTGTAATTTATTATTGTAGGTCGATTAAATGAAGCTTTACATATGGAGTTTTCTTTTTTCTTTTTTATGAATGTTGCTTCATACGTGGTCTCAATTCTTACAAATCATCTTAGTTTTGTGATTAGCATATATCAGTCATTTGTTGTGGAGTCCGAAACTTATAGTAAGTCTTTTGTTTATGTGAAAGATCTATAGCTATTTTAAGCTTACAACGAGCCTTACATTAAGGGACTGGTTTCTTGATATTTGGGTTGGTGTAATTTGGGATATATAAGGTTAATTTGTGCTGATTTTAACAGCAATATACTTGTTGCCATTGCTTATTTTCTTTATGATATTACTGGTTAATTTTGTGTTGATTTTGATAGCAATATACTTGCTGTAATTGCTGATTTTCTCTTTACCTCCTTCATACTTTACATCCTTTACTTATAATTGCTCTTTTCTCTTGTACTTGCTGCAATATGCTTGCTCCTTCGTGCTTTACATCCTTTACGTTTTTCTTGTGCTTCAACATAGTTGTATTTATCAATTGTAGATCATGTTTGGTTGTGCTATTCTCTATCACTTTTTGTTCATGTTGTTTTCTCTTCTAATTCCAACTGTTCATTTTCATTACTTTTTGTTCTATTTTTAATGGGTTGGTTTGTTTTGTAGAAATGAGAATTGTGGACTATGATGTATTCGATTCAAGTTGTTCAATGATATTAGAGAAAATCATCATTTTGGTCAAGGTAAGAAGGATATGGATTTTCTAATAGAGATCTGTTCTTATCCATTTTATTTTCTGTGAAGGATGTTATCTTTGCTCTTTACTTTATCTTTGCGTAAGTCATCCACTAAAAATATTTCATTTTTTATGATGTTAGAGATTTTTACTTTTTCATTCTACATTCTATTATCATACTTGATACAAAATTGAATATTTTCACATCAACACTTTATGTATGTACTTTATAATTCCATTCGTTCTTTCAAACATGATGGTTAGATTTGAATTGATCATATTAAAATTACTGGAAGTCTATTTTTCAAACAAATAGACATAAGTAGACTAAGAGGAAAACAAAAGGTTCATGGAAACTTGTTGCCTTGTGTACAACATTGAAATGTCATGGATTTGGTTGAGAAACTATTTGCATGGGGGTAGAAAACTAATTACTTAAACTTAAATGAAGTTAAGTTTTGTGTTAAATAGTAAGGCTCAACTTTGTGCAATTAGTTAGATTCACTTTCGATGAAAGTTAATAGAACAAAAATTGTTATTAGCTAAATTCACTTTTGATTGAAAGAACAAATGACGATGGAGCCATTACTAAAGCAGGAAATCAAGCAAAAAATTAGGAACAAAATCACCAAATCAGAGCTATAGGTGAGTTGTCCTTTTGATGAGCGACTCTCCCTTTTACCGTTGCAAAGTTGCCTTATACAGCAACATTCCTTTTCCTTATTTATTATGTTTTTAAAGTGCTTCAAATATGGACTGTTTATTCTCCATATCAGTCACCTCTATAATTAAGGGTTATTTTCTTATTTTCTTTGATACCATAAAAAGTTGGATCAAAATTCAACTAATCAATTCGGCTACAGCAAGAAATAAGAAAATAGAGGAGCTATTTTGTTTATTCCAATCTAACCAACCCATGGTGCTGTTTCAAGTTCTTTAAGTGTGCTGTCAAGTTTGAGTCTTCATGTTCCACCATCTAATGTCATAATCTTGGTATAGGTTCTTCAATCAATGTTGCCAATTAGCGTTCTTTCATTCCATCAATGCTACCATAGCTTTCTATTGCTTGTTATGTTAGATTACATGTGTCAAGGGATAAAAAAAAAGTAAGCCCTTCAAGTTACCTTATCAAGCTTTGCATTTATGTTCTTATGAATGAACTTTAGAAATGACTAATCTTTTTTATTAGTGGAGGTAACATTTCTTTCCATAATTGGATGGTGTTGTGTAGTTGTGCAATGTTGTAGACATTAATTCTTTCTCCAATTTGATACTGATGTGCAGGAATGAAGGCAGTAGTTCTTTCCTCGAATTAGTGATGTTGCATGGTGTTGAAAGCAGCATTTTCTTCTTCGATTTGTTGTTGCAGTGCACTATTGAAGGCAATACTTCTTTCCTTAATTGGATGATGTGGTGTGGTGTTGGAGCCATTATTTTCTATTCTAATTGCTATTACCGTGTGGTAAGGATATTTTCCAACGCTTTGTTCCTTTCTTCAATGTTGATATGCAGTATGTTTCTTTCCATTTCCACTCTTGATTGACTATAGGTGAGCTGGTGATTGCTTCTTGCATCAGTTTTATTAAGCTCAAAGCTATTTTAGTTTGATCTGCTATAGGTTTCTTTACATTTGTTCTCAAACTAATTGTTTTTTGGATTCTTAGATAGATTTGTAGAGTGCTTTCTAATTGGTCGGTTTACATCCCCCCTGCCCTTCCCAAGTATAAAAGTCTTGTTCCTCTATTTTAGTTTGATTAACTTCACTATTAGTTAACTTTGTGTTCTTAGATAGATAATTAGTTGCATACATATTTATTCGATTACGATCCCTTATATACTTCAAAAGTTTCATGTAGCTGGAGTTGTAGTTATAGTAATTTCAAATAGTAATTGCTGCTGATTTATTTTGAATTAAGGGTGAGATAGTTAATTGTTTAATATTTTGTTATTTCACTCTAATTATCTATTAACAAATTGTTAGACGTTGTTTTATGTTATTCTAGCATATTTTTTGGAATAAAATATGCAACTATGCCATAATAGATTTTAAAAAGTTTGTTTATCTATATAATTTTATGTTATTGTAGGTGATTAAATGGCTACACATATGGATGAAGATGAAGAATCACTTGGTCTTTGAAGTTTGTACTCCATATTACTTTAATTTTGAAATTTTTGTGTAACTACATATTACTTTAATTTTCAAATTTTGGTAAACTTTGTATTTTGCTAGTCAATTAGAAATTATTTTGTGAATTTCTTTTAATGTGTTGGACGTCATTAATGAAGTTGATTTTATAATAAAATCTGAAAGAATTTGCATTTGTATAAAATTCTATAAAAATGATTATATACAACTCGAAAATGGTACAAATGTAAAAAAAAAAATAATTAAAAAAATTAAAAATGCTATTAAAAGTCTGCTACTATAATGCTATATGTTTTTTATGACAATTTTTTTACTCTATAAAAAATGGTATTAAAGACCAATTATGGTTTTTTTTTTTTTTTGCTAATGCTATGAAAATTTTTCATAACATTAAAATTAAGCAATAAAAAATGAACTTTTTATAGCTTTTTTGTATAGCGTTGGAAAAATACTATGAAAAGTGAGGGACTTTCAATAACATCAGTTACCATGACGTGCCTAAATACGCTATGATATGTTTTTCATAGCATGTTTTCAATGCTATAACAACCAATATTAACGACCAACCATAACATTTTTTACGAATGCTATGAAAAGTTTTCATAGCATTGATGTTACGTCATAGAAGATAGACTTTTTATAGCATTTTTCCATAGCATTGGAAAAATGCTATAAAAAGTCAAAGACTTTTAATAACATTGCCTACCACGACGTTTCAAAAAAGCTATGAAAAGTCTGCAATAACAACATTTATTCGATGCTATGGAATGTGATATTTGTTGTAGTGATTGTTATGTCTAATATAACACATTGATGCTGGATTTGATGGGCAATCTTCAAACATATGATTATCTCCACATAATACACAACTAATCTCCGCAGAACTTTGAACTGCTTTGACTGGTTGATTTGCTCCTAGATTCATGGTTTTTAGCATATTAGCCATCGAAGATACTTGTGCACTTAGTTCTGTTATTGCATCCATTTCTATTTTCCCTCTAGTATTCTTCCTTTGACTGAGCTCTCTCTCATTAGACCACTGAGAGTTGTTACTAGAAATTCTCTCTAAGATGTCAAAAGTTTAATCCTTATATGTTTTTTGCAACAATGCTCCATTGGTTGATGCATCAAGAACTAATTGTGAGTTTGGTGTTAATCCATGGTAGAAGTGCTCAATTTGTACGAAGTTGGGTAAACTATGATGAGGACAATTTTTCAATAGCGTCTTGTACCTTTCCCAAGCTTCATCCACAGATTCATTTTTGAACTGGTGAAATGTTACTATGTCGCCACGCAGTGCCGCATTCTTCGTTGGTGGAAAGTATTTCAACAAAAACTTTTCAATGAAATCTGTCCAGCTTGTGATTGATCCTTATGGGAGTAAATTCAACCAAATTTTTGCACGTGTCTTAGCAAATAAGGGAACAGTCTCAAACGTAAAGTCTCCTCCGATACTCTTGGGATTTGAAATCAATTACAGAGGGCCAGAAATGATTGTAGATGTGAGTGAGGGTTGTCCAGTTTAGATTCTCTTAAATACCCATTAGTTTGCAACATCTGAAACATAACTGCTTTAGGTTCAAAAGCTGGAGCTCCGTTCAATCTTTTCTGAATTACTGGATTGAAATCATTGAAAACTAGTGTGGCATACTCTCTAATAGCTCTATCTCTGTCATTTGCCAACAACATTAGATTATGCTAATTAAATTGTTGAGCTAGTCTCTGCCTGTTTCCTAAAACTGGTGCAAGTTTCCTTGGCATGTTCACCAATGGATCTAGGAATGGTGCTTCCTGATTCTCCACTAATTCTTGTGCTGTTGCAAGACCTTGAGCTTGCCTAACTACTCGACGACATTGATGTAAAGTTCTCCCTATCTCTAGATCAAATGCAAATTCTACTACTTCTTCGTTCATACACTAACTGTTCTCAAAATAATGAAGTAAGATAGACTGTTATTGATCAAACTATTGAAAGATAGAGGGGTTTCACCATAGAGATATAATTAACTTAAAAAAAGTTTCAAGCCAATGAGATGCAAAGATAAAATCAGTCCTCAGAACATCGTCAAAAACTTGTTGTCTTCACAAGAATGTGATGGATATGCTTCAGTGATGCAAAATAATATACAAAATGAAGACAAAGAATATTCAAGTATAAGCAATCGTACAAGTAATACTGGACTATTCCAGGACATCGATCCACAGGGACTGTTGTTATCTAAGACTCTCACTTACCTAAATCTTAACAATTAATAAGCTGACCTTCATGATGTGTTGAGCATGAAAAGAAGGGAAAAGGGGCTGGGGC
>JAOANK020240552.1:0-15738 GCA_026257165.2 Telfairia occidentalis
TTATTGGAAGCGATGTTCACCGATGCCCCTTTTGAGTATATTCTGAAGTCTTTTATAGACTTCGAATTTGAAATGAATATTGAAACTAACTAATTAGCAAATAAGATCGAATCGACATGACATGACATTGACTGATTGTAATCTTTGGAAATTTGCTTTTGTAAAAGTAAAAATAAAGTAAAGCTAAATTATTTCAAACGACAAAAATAAAGAAAGAAAAAAATATGTCTGTACGAAGGCATCTTTTGCTTTATCAAAGCTACTTTAATAAAGCTGCTTTGATATAGCAGCTTCCTCTTTTTCTGCTTCGTCATTTTTTTTTATTAAGAATAATCATCTACCTGCTATCCCGAGCGGATTATGAGGTTGACCAACTGTCTTACGCGTTTTACGTTCTTTACTATGTTGCGTGGACCACTTTAACCTAGATATGAACATTCACTACTACAGGCGGATGAAAATCCTAGAAAAGGAAACACTTCTGCTTGGAAAATTTTGCTACCTTTATCTCCACTGGTCCATCGAAGTATCTCCGGTACGTGATGGTTATCTTGTATACAGACTTACAAAAATTACTTGAATATACATGTGACTCTTTTCAAGATAAATAATATACATGAATAATATTTACAAGGATAAAACTACTACATTTTTAAAGCGGATTACTTAGGGGGCTGAGAATCCAGGAAGGAGTCATTGAGATGGTACGTCGGCGTCTGGAAGGGTTGAAACCCTATCAGGTCATCAGTGTCGTCTTCTAAATTGATTATATCATCCATCATCATTAGTTGAAGAACTGTGGCCTGACAAAGTAGCCATTTGAGAAAATATTTGCTACATCTCCGTTTCAGACGTTGCAGTTGCAAGTGCTGCCATTAATTGGGACTTGCTATTGAGAAATTCTGCTGACTTTCTCTTTGAGAGGTCATGCATGTGACTGTTCACAAAGAACCAATTTTTGACTTCTTTGATTTGGGAGTGAGAAAAGTTAATAGTTTCCTGCCATTTGATTTTATAAATTCTATCAAGCATTTTGAGGTTGGAAATTCCCGAGAGTTGGAAATTTCCAATAGAAAATCCAAGGAATTGAAAATAAATTGAAAAATTGAAGGTTAATGGAAACTGATTTTTGAAAAGGTTGTTGGAAAAATAATGAAACGATTCTTGAATAGGGACTGAGAAAATTTCTTTGGTCAAGCCGAAAGAGTTCCACCCTTAAATAAACGAAAGTGGAAATTCCACCTTTGAAGTTGATGGTGCAAAGGAAACAAACCAAGAATGGTCATAATTTTGCGTCCATAAAGCTTTTCACCAAGCCTAAATATAGTCTTAATAATTGAATGATTGAGGGCAAAATGGTTTTGAGAAGGATTTTTTGGTATATAGTCCTTGGTTTCAATGGATTGGCTTCAGGACTTTGAGCATCTTGAGTTTTGAATAGACAATTTTAGAGGGATTGTTTCGATTTTTTATGTTTGTTATCTCAGCAGATTTGGAGTCTACCAAGATGAACTCATAAAAGATTCTTGTTTTTTTGAAGATTTTCTAGGATAAACAAGAATTCTTTTGGAAAAACCTTTAAACAAATCCCTTTGATAGAAACATCGTCATATCTAGGTTCGACGATTGTTTCCATGTTTTGAAAATTTTGTATGTAACCCTAGACTTCTGGATGCAGAATAAAGCATTGTACAAGAGCCATGGCTTGAGCATACGATCTAGGGATGGAAGATCCTTGATATATTGAGACTGTTTGAGAAGGTGGAGAGACAGAAGGTCTCATTCATTGGGCCAAAGGCCTTGGAGGTAGGGTAGACGACCCTAATATCACCATGTTGGATGGTGTTTGAGCAGGTTTATAGGTCGATGCCTTTGACTTGTTTCCCCTAATGGTCTCGAATCCCAGATCCATGGCATAATTATCAGCGATCATTAGCGCTGGTGAGGTTTGAGAATTTTGAGAGGTTACCGGTCTTTGAATTTCTCTGTTTGAATTAGAGAAAGAGGTTGCAAGAGCCTTTCCTCTATTTTGAGTTATTTGTCTTTCGAGAGAATAGATGAATGGTCTCCATCTCCTTTGAAACTAGACTATTTTGCTCGATTGTTTTGATGATGTAGCTTTGATTGAAGTTGAATGTGCTCGTCTTGTAGATAGATCTGGGATCTACCTTTGGAATAGTCAAGTTGAACAAGTCTTGTTCAATTTTTGATATTTTGATCGCCTCTGAGTTTTAAGACAACTCGAGGTTTGATTGATCAATTTATGAAGAATCAATTATTCATAGAATAACTTAGTATTTAAATATCTATCATCAAATTTTTAAGCAAGTTAATTTATTGCAGGGTATCCATTGATCCTCGGGCGTATTAGTGCAATCACCTTTGATAGACTTACCATGAAGATACCGAGAAAAACCAACGGTCTCACGCATCTTACGTTCTTCATTGTGCTACCTGGACTACCCCATCATGACGTACCTTTCTTAGGCTGAAAATCGATGGAGTTTTACGATATTGTGATGAAAAATTAATTTAAAATTTTTTTTGAAGATAGATTCTTAGATACTATGTTCTTTTATGAGCAATTGTTTTTCAGGAAGGAATCATAACAAATATAGAAGAACTAGTCTTTAAACATATTAATTTTCAGAAACATATATCCTTACTATAATATACTTACCTCTGATAAACTCTTTAAAGAAAGATCTACTCCATATTCATGAACATAGAGGGAGGATAGTAAGAAAAGAAATTTTGTTGAGCTCTGATACCAAGAAGGAGGGATGGTTACCTAGATCAAAAGTGATCAGCTTTTACAAGGGGATTAAGAAAGGCTTATCGGAAGCAATCTTCAGCAATGCCCCTTATGAGTATATTATGAACTCTTTTATAGACTTTGGATTTGAAATTAATATTGAAACTAACTAATTAGTAGATAAGATCGAATCGATAGGACAAGACCCTAACTGATTTCAATCTTTGAGAATCTACTTTTGAAAAAGTAAAGATAAAGTAAAGCAAAATTATTTCAAACGACAAAAATAAAGCAAGGAAAAGATATGTCTGTATGAAGGCATCTTCTGCTTTATCAAAAACTACTTTAATAAAGCTGGTTTGATAAAGAAACTTCGTCTTCTTCTGCTTCGTCACTTTTTTTCTTGAGAATAATCATCTACCAGCTATACCTAGTGGATTAGGAGGCTGACCAATCGTCTTACGCATTTAACGTTATTCACTACATTGCATGGACCACTTTAATCGAGATATGAACATTCACTGCTACAGGCGGATGAAAATTCTGGAAAAGGAAATACTTCTACTTGGAAAATTTTGCTACCTTTCTCTTTAAGAGGTCCTGCATATGGCTGTTCACAGAGAACCAATTTTTGACTTCTTTGATATGGGAGTGAGAAAAGTTAAATTTTTTCCATCATTTGATTTTATAAATTCTATTGAGCATTTTGAGGTTGGAAATTCCCGAAAGTTGGAAATTACAAGAGAAATCTAAGGAATTTGAAAATAAATTGAAAAATTGAAAGTTATTGGAAACTGATTTTTGAAAAGGTTGTTGGATAAATAATGGAACGATTCTTGAATAGGGACTGGGAAAATTTCTTCGGTTAAGCCGAAAGAGTTCCACCATTGAATAAACTAAAGTGGAAATTCCACCTTTGAAGTTGATGGTGCAAAGGAAACAAACCAGGAATGGTTGTAACCTTGCATTTAGAAAACTTTGTACCAAGCCTTAATATAGTCTCAGTAATTGAATGATTGAGGGCGGAACGGTTTTGTGAAGGATTTTTTGGTATATAGTTCTTGATTCCAGTGGATCATGTTGAAAATGGTGCCCAAAACGAACTCCACGAACCCTTGCAGCGAAAAACAACATATATAGTCCTAGGTGGCAACGTCGAGACGCTATGCAATAGCGTTGAGACTCTGTGCTTTACTATTACAAAAATGCCACCACATTTCTAAATTGAGAAGGAAAATTTTCGACGTAGCATTGAGACGCTGATAATCCAGCGTTGAGATGCTACTATTCCAATGTTGAGTACTGTTCCAGCGTTGAGACGCTATACAATAGAAAAATTTGCAATTTTATTTTTGACATATTTCTTTCATTCCTTAGGGAATTTGCTATTCTTAGACTCGTTTTTTAGACCAAACAACACTGAATCTATATTTTTACCTTCAAGTGCTCGGTTCCTACAAATTAAATAAATAAACCATCAAAGTACATAATTTAACCCACAAAACTACTAAATTTAAGGCCCTAAAATAGCACTTTTAGAGTGCTATCAACTACTTCCCAAATTTCACACTATCCCTTCAAGATCCAAATATCCTTATGTCGCTGATGTTGGATATAATCAAAGGGCTTGTATGTGGAAAGGAATATTTATTCGGTGGTCGTGATCTACCGCATTGATTACACGGTGCATACAAATATATTTCCAAGACCTCTCAAATCTTCCCCAAAAGGAAGTACAATGTTGATGGAGGCAAATTTGGAGAAAGCTTCAACAACAGTCCCAAAGATACTATCGTGGGACAGTATTACAAAAAATCCAATGTGGAAACTCAAAAATGCTTTTCAACCTCCACCAAAAGAATAAAAACTTGCTCAAACATAGAACTTCCTAATGGAGCTGTGGATATTCAATTCACAAAAATATCCCAAAGAGTTCAAAAGGTCAAAGAATTTCTCAATTCAAGGCCTAGCATATCCGAAGCTAGACCAGAACCTTCAATCCAAAATGATAGGAGATCATCTTCATTACGGCTGAAGTCTGTAGACTTTGACCACGTAATTATAGAGATCAATTATGAGGAAGGACCTTCTTCACCCACTCAAACTGATATGAAAGCAGCATACATACTAGATCATCAACTCAATGTTATTACAACACCATTCAAGATTGATTTCAAATATCTTGAAAAAGACTTCAATTTGGATCAATATTCAATCACCAGAGTGTTATATTGAAAATATTACTCTCCACAAGAGAAGGCCGATCTCAAAAGCAGATGGATATCAATAATGAAGAGAGGCAAGGAAAATATTTCATTCTTTCAGTGACATTTTGACAATGAAAGATATGATCAAGTGGTGACGCTCAAGAACTACCTATCTGAAAAACAACAAGATGTAGAAATATCAAACAAACTCATCTTCCAACAGAAGAAATTCTTTTTACTGTTAGAGAAGAATCAAATACGAAGATCAAAGTCATACCATTCAAAGTCATGGATGAATCAACCAACACTATAAGCCCCAAGGATATTCTAATATCTTGCAGCAATAACATTAGCTCAACAAGTTCAGAGGAAGACAATTACCCAGGAGATGTTCCTCCAATCAATAGGACAACTCCACTGTTTACTTCTCACGTTATAACTGAAGTGGACATCTAACTTGGAACAATCCATGACGAACTTCTTAACGAAATAACGTAAAGAATGAAGAAACTGAAAATCCAAAACCATCAATTTGAAGGAACTTCTACTTCAGCCATCAACGTTATCAAAGAAGATTGCGATTTTCAATCAGATGATTCTATTCCAGAGGAACCAAAATCCATCCAAAGGATAAGGTTCAAGCCAGGACCAGAAAGGACAAAAAGAAAATACTATCCTTGTCCTTCCTTTGTCGATATTTAATACGAAGAAAATTAGGACATTGTATATGCGCTACGATAGGTCCTCAATAATTCAATGGAACATTGATGGATTAGCTGAACATCAAATCCTCAACATAATTCAAAAAATGATAGTTGCCACTACAGCTTATCAATCCAAAGGAAATTCAAACAAGGCAATTGCCAATCTAATTATCTCTGGATTCAATGGCAATCTCAAAGGATGGTGGGACAATGATCTTACCTTTGAGCAGAAGGAACAAGTCAAAACTGCAATCGAAACAGAAAATGAAGAATCTGACGCTGTCAATACCTTGATCTTTCTCATTACAAAAACGTTCGTTGGGGATCCGACAACATTCCAAGAAAGATCAACATACATTCTCAACAATCTTCAGATTAAAAGACTTGAAGATTTCAGGTGGTACAAAGATCAATTTCTGGCCAAACTCTACATTCATATCGATATTAGAAGTCCATATTGGAAAGAACATTTCATTGACGCTCTTGGGGATCTGACAGCATTCCAAGAAAGCTCAATGATCAGAATCAAGCTCAATGAGATATACAAAAATTGGGTACCATGGGAACGAATAACCTATGAAGATATATCCAACCTTATTGTCAATGAAGATATCAAAATCTGTACCGACGAAAAACTTCACAAGAAGGAAAATGCCGGTATAGGAGCTCAAGGTAGAGAAATCGAAAAATTCTAAAAACAATACAAATGTGGAAAGCTTCATCCACCCTTTGTTCAAAAGAAGAAAGTCAAGAGATACAACCATCATAGACAATATCATTCTACAATGTATGGAGCTCACAAACCATACAAAAAAAATTATCAATACAAGTCACCTCCAAGGGTTCATAGGAATCACTACAAGAAACAGTCATTTCATCATCGATCCCCCTATCAAGGAGATCATTCAAAGAAAACTATGTGCTTACAAATGCAATAAACCAGGACATTTTGCTAATGGATGTCCTCTACGCAAAAGAGTTCAAGAACTCAATATTGACGATGATCTCAAAAATACCATCCTTGGTATATTCAATTTTGAACCAGAATATTCTTCCAACGAAGATGAGATTCTCCATCTTCGAGAAGAGACTAATTCAAACAACTCTCCTCAAGCTTCTGAAAAGGAAGAATGCTCAAAGGCTTGCAGTTGCAGCAGATGCATCAAGACTATCAATAGCTTAACAAGAAATTAAGAAATCATTCTTGACCTTGTCGACAAAACATACGACCTCAAAGTCAAAGAAGCATTGCTCTAAGCCTCAAAAGCTCTATTCTAAAGGAAAAAAGAATTAGAAAAAGAGCAGATGTGAGCAGTACACGTTCTCAAACAATTCAATATCAAAATCATAAATGAATTGTTTGACTTAGAACGCGGTTCAGTGGTGACGGTTCAAGATTTTCAAAAGGAAGTAAAGGAACTCAAACGTGACATGATTATCATGAAATCAATGATTGGAAAGATGTAATACAACATGGTAAGCATGAGAACTGATCTAGTCAATCTAAGCAAGCAGTCAACGACTCTTCAAAATACCAGTTTAAATGAACTCGGTTGGTCCTTCATCAACAATTGCTGCTGATGATATTCAAAGTGATGAATAAGCAGCCTTTCTTAATACAATCGATAAAATAAGGTTCTAGAAGTAGTATCCATTGGTAACCTTACAGATCAAATGATTTCAAATGACGCTCAAAGCACTTATCGATTCTAGAGCATGCCAGAATTGTATTCAAGAAGGGTTAATTCCAATACAGTCCTTTGACAAAAGAAATAATTCAAACGTACAATTATTACAACCTAATTATTTCAAAATAACTTTTTAAAAGTCAAAAAGTAAATAGTAAAAGAATTA
This sequence comes from Telfairia occidentalis, assembly GCA_026257165.2. Classification (NCBI taxonomy): domain Eukaryota; kingdom Viridiplantae; phylum Streptophyta; class Magnoliopsida; order Cucurbitales; family Cucurbitaceae; genus Telfairia; species Telfairia occidentalis. The sequence continues at coordinate 7,521 of JAOANK020240552.1, forward strand.
TTACAAAATTCAAAAGGTGAACAGTAAAAAGCAACTCTGTCGATAGGCTGCCGGAGCTTCTTTCAAGACTGAATTATCTGTTGCAGCTTTATCTTTTAGTAGTCTTTGTTATTGATGTCGTAGACTACGTATTCCTTCTCAGTGCATGACTAATAGACGTATTACGGAGTTCTTCGGACTTACTTGCCAAATGCTGCTGTGAACATCCAACTGCTAGCGAACACATGCACTAAACAAAGCATGAAATACATCATCTTTGACTCCAATATTTTAGATTTCGTTGTTGGAACTGCTGCTACTTGAAATTCTTTAATCTTGATGTCCTTTCTTATTACTTCTTGACAGATAAAATATGTACTTGTACAATTCAGAATATATATACAGGGATTATATTGAAATCTATACAGGGTATCTATATAGGGTATTGAATTTACAGGATTTTTTTTACAGAAATAAGACTTAAAAATTTTAAAAAAGATATTTTTGTTTCCTTATTAATTGCTAGATGCAAATAACAAATATTTTTATACTTTTTTTTTGATACATAGTCTTCTTTGTGAAGGCTAAGTTTTTTTATGTCACCTCATCACCTTTCTTGTGAAGAGAGTTATCCCATTGGCGTATGTCCTATGTTTCTAGAAATGGATCGTAATCGTCCTCATTCTCTGGTGTTGGTTGTGTAGGAGGCCCAGCTCCGTCGTGCTCTTCTTGAGCCTTATAAGATGTACTGTCAAATCTTGCTGCTTCCAAGATTTGCTGGAATTCTACATCTGAGGTACTCTATGCGAGTCTCGTCAGGAGTTTGCTCTTTGTGTTGAGAAACTCAGAGTTTTTTCTAACGGATGTGTCTTGCATATATCCATTATCGAATTGCCTTCAAATTTGCTTAGTCGCGATATGCATTCTACCACCATTTTATCTTGACAATCTTGAGGATTCTCTTGTATTGTGGCTTGGATTGAACTTTGAAATTCCAGCTCATAATCCAAGGGATTTGGAAATATAAGCAGAACCTCATGGATGAATGAAACGAATTTTTGAATATTGTTATGCAAAAATGGTAATAAGATTCTTGTAGGGAACGGGTAGTATTTCATCGATGAGTCCGAACGTACACCACCATTCTATGAACCACAACAGGAAGTGAATCTTGTGGGCACTTTGAGAAAAATGGATGAACCATGAATGGTCCTTTGGGGTATGCCAAAATACCGTATACCAGGCTTTGACATAGTCTCTATAACTATAAGTTTGTGGAACACATGGTTTTGAAAATGATCTATATGTATAAAGGCCTTGATTCTATCGTGTTGGATTATATACCTTTTGAATTTTAACTTTGGAATAAGCGATTCTGGTGGGATCGTTTCGATCTGGGATATTAGTAATCTCTGCTGGCTTGGTGTCTACGAGGTTGAACTCATAAAAGACTCTGGTTCTTTGGAGAGTCTTGGGAGAACCATAATTTTTCAAGGAGGATTTTTTATACGATTTCTGAAAGGCTAAGACTCTTGAATTTCGGCTTAATTATTTGGTCATGAATAAGAATAGGTTTCTCAATATAAGTGGTTACCTCTGGTCGAGGCTGGAAACGTCGTTCTTATTGAACGATAGTGGAATAAATGGTCAGACTAACTGGTCTAGGTGACGTTACTGAAGAAGGAGAGACAAGAGGTCTCATTTGAACGAATCCACCTAAAGGGCGGATTAACTAGGCAGAAGGGCTCGGTGGAGTATGTGTCTCCATTATCCATATTTCAGATGATCTGGTTCTTGAGCGGTTTACAGTGGTAAACCCTATGTCCATGGCATAGCTGTCGCTACTCATGGCTTGAGGCGACGAAAAAGAAGATGGGCTTTTGAGTTTGTTTTAATGGTGAATCTTTTGTTAATAAGATCACCTTGGAATTTTTGAACGTAATTCACTATTGCTAACAATTCGTTTTTAATAGTAATTACGTTGGGTACTATTCCAAACTCCACTATGGTATCGAACTACTTGTTATTTACCACCTATACTTTGTTTGAGTATACCTCCGAATCCTATGTCTGATGCATCTATCTCAACAATGAGATCAGTTGCTGGATTCAATAGGGTTAGGCAGGGTAATGTTTAAACTAAGACTTTTATTTTTTTAACGACCTTAGTGTGTTCTTCGACCCAAGGTTTTTGGTTTTTCTTAAGCCATTGGAATAGTGGCTTACAAATGAGCCTGAGATTCTGTATGAAGTCAGAAACATAATTTAGGCAGCCCAAAAATATTTGTAGTTGGGTTTTGTCTACTATCCTATCTTGAAATTTGGACGCAAATTCTATGGATCTTTGAATGGGCTTTATTGATCCTAAATGGATCTCGAAACCTAAAAATCTAATTTTAGTTGAAAATAATTTGATTTTTGACAAAGATATAACTCAGCCATTATCTTTGATTATTCTTATAAAGATATTTAGATGTTTGAAATGATGATCTATGCTATCTGAAAATATTAGGGTATCATCGATATATACTATAAAAAAGTCTTTATAATTATTAAAAATATCATTCATAATTTTTGGAAATTCGGAAGGTGTATTTTTTAGTTTGAATGACATTACATTCCACTCTTATTGTCCGAATAGAACATTGAATGTGGTTTTATACTTATCTCTTTCAGATATTTGAATTTGCCAAAATCTAGGTTTCAAATCGAATTTTGAAAATGCTTTTGCAGTTGAAATTCGTTTTATAAAATCTGGTTTATATGGTATTGGATACCATATCCATTGCAAAGCTATGTTTAGAGGTTTGTAATTTATTACTAATCTGGATACACCACGCTCCTTGTTGGCTGCGTTGTTTACGTAGAAAGCTGCACAAGACCATGGACTTTTTGATGGCCTAATTAGCTTCTTTTTTTTACAAATTTGTTGATTTTTTTTATAGTGTTGCATTATTTCTGCATTCATTTGTATTGGACTTGCTTTTGTTGGAATAGCATGTTCTGTAAAATCCTTTACATATGGAAGATCAACTATATGTTGTCTTCTTTATCAAAATGCGTTAGGTAAATTTGAGCCGAAGGTGGTATAGGTACCACAGTCGAGGGTGACCAGCCTTTTACAGGAGGATTTTAGAGGGAGGAGGAAGGGAGGAGACTTAGAACTGTATTTTTCAGTCTATCCCTTTGAATACATTTAATGGAATATTTTATGGACTTCGGAATTGAAAGCGGAATTGAATCTAACTTAATAATAGAAAAGTTTGAACCGGTAGGACAAATCCCTGACTGGACTCAAGCGAAATCTACTTTTGAAAAGTAAAAAAAACAAAAGTAAAAGGTAAAATTATTACAAAAGACAAAATAAAAAAGTAAAGTTGACATAAAGTAGGTGTGATATGTTTGTACGAAAGATGCTTCAGCTTTATCAAAGTAGCTTTTATAAAGTGGCTTTGATGTTGAAGCTTTGTCTTTTTCCATTTTTCTCTTGATTTCCAGCTGTTAGCGACCTCAGGAAGATTACAGGCTAATTCCAACGGTCTTACGCAGTCGTATTTTACTGCGCTGCCTGGTACGACCTAACATCGGTCTGAACAACACAATGCTTCTACCAGCTGTGATCAAGAAATCAACTTGAAAAACTCTTTTGTATCATCTTCACCACTCCATCGAAGTATCTCTGATTTGCGATGAAAGTTTTTCGTAGTACAAACTTACAAAATTGACTATTTGTACATGAGTCTCTTTACAAGTAAAAAAAATGTACAGAAAACTGGAATACAACAAAGAGAATTAAAATATTTACAGGGAAATTGAAATCAAACTATCTACAAAATATAAAACTTTTTGTTTTATAGATTCACAGAGGAGGTTGTGAATCAAAAAATGGGTCATTGAAATTGCATGATGGTGGCGAAAATGGCTGAGTGCCAAGAATATCATCATCATTATCGTCTTCTAAATTGATGATATTTTTGTTTGAGTGAGAAGAATGGCTGGAGGAGGTTTCCATCTGTTGAACAATTTCTTAAACTTCAGTTTCTGAAGTTGCTGCTGCAAGGGCTATAATTAAGCATGCTTTCGCCAAGAGAAACTCAGACTGTTGTTGTTTTGACTTGTCCATCATGTGGGTGTTGGTGGAGAAACACTTTTTCACCTCTTGGACATCGGCGTGGGTGTAGTTGAACTTTTCCCACCATTTGATTCGATAGGACTTGCAGAGTGCTCTAAGTCCTGTATAAGTTGAAAACTAAAAATTCCAGCAGAAAATCCACTGGATTTGAAAATAAATATAGAAACGAAGGGTCTTTAGAAAATGAGTTTTGAAAATGTTATTTTGACAATGAAAGTAAGAAGCCTGAATGGCTGTTGGAAAAATTGCGAGGGTAAGTCTGAAGAAATCTCAGTATTGAATAAACCAGTAAGGAAAATTTATTTTTGATTCCTGTGGGGCAAAAGATGTGAACCATGAATGGTCATACGGTTGAAGCCATAAAACTTGATACCAAGATTTAATATAATCTCGGTAATTGAATGTTTGGGGCCTAAAAGGCTTTGAGAAGTTTTGCTTGTGTAAATGCCTTGATTTCAGTGAGTGGGATCAATGGCTTTAAGAATCTTAAATTTTCTAAAAATTATTTTTGAAGTATCATTTCGGTCTTTGAAATGGGTAATCTCGACCGATTTTGTGTCAACTAAAATGAATTCTTAGTAGATACAAGTTTTTGAAAGGTGGTCTGGAATAAAATTGAAAAATGGTGGATAAACTTTCAAACAGGTCTCCTTGATTTGTTCAGCATCAAATTTAGGCTCGATGAGAACTTCAGTTTTGAGGTGTTTTTTATGATAACCCTTGATTTTAGGTTTTGGAACAAAACGAATTGGTTCGACCGATTGAGAATACGATCTAGTAGTCGTTAATTGAGTATTTTGAATTGAAGGGGCTGATGGTTGGATTAAGGAGGCAGAAGGCCTTAGAGGGCAACCAATGGTTCCCAGAACGACCATGTTTGATTGAGCACAGGAAGAAGTAGAAGGACGATTCTTCTTTCTTTGAATGGTTTAGAATTCCGACTCCATGGCATAGTTTTCAGCTTGCATGAGAGCTGAAGAAGTTTGAGTATTCAAAGAGGCCAAAGGCCTTTGTGGTTTTTAATCTCCAGTATTAGAGTTTAAAGAAGAGGCAGGGGTTTTCCCCTTATTGAGGTTGGCGATTTTTCTTTCCATCTCCGCTTCTTTCTCGAATATTGTTGCGAGAGTTGGAGTAAGTATCATTAAAGAGAAACTCTCTTGATCAACAAGGGATTTTTTTTCCTTTTATAGGCTGAATTTGAAAATCAAAGCAAGATAATATCGTTTGCCATCTTGCAAAGATTTTTTTTTGAGACAAGATTCTTTACGTCTTTCTCTAGGACATATTTTGAGGCTTTTGAATCGGTCTGCACTAGAAATTCTTTGTTGATAAGATTGCCTTGGAAGTTTTGAATGCATAGGACGATTGCTAAAATCTCCTGTTTGATTATTGAATAATTGCTTTGAGCAGCGTTCCAGACCTCAGAATGATAATGGATAATTGCTTCTTTTCTGTTAACTTCTTGTTTGAGAATTTCGCTGTAACCGACGTTGGAGGCATCCGTTTTAACAATTATCTTTGCTTCTAGTTGAAGTAAAGATAAACATGGAATACCCTTTACTTGAGATTTGATTGACTGGACTGCTGTAGTATGCTTATCTGTCCATTGAGGTGGATTCTTTTTCAACCGTTCAAACAAATGTTTGCAAAGGATTCACAAATCATTGATGAAATCTCCGGCATAATTAAGACATCCAACATAATCTTTGAAGTTGAGTCTTATCCAAAATCTTATCTGGAAATTTGTGGGCAAACTCTATTGATCCTTGGATAGGCTTGATCATTCCAAGATTGACTTTGTATTCAAGAAATCTTATCTTGGTTTGGAATAGTTTGATCTTAGAGATACTGCTAAGCCATTGATCTTGATGACTTTCTGAAATACCTTCAAGTGCTTGAAGTGTTGGTCAACACTATTTGAAAATACCAAGATATAGTCGATTTATACGATAGTAAAGTTTTGATATGGGTTGAGTATGTCATTCATAATCTTCCTAAATTCAGAAAGTGCATTTTTGAGACCGAATGACATGACTTTACATTCGTATTGTCCAAATGGGACATTAAAGGCAGTTTTGTACGTATCATCTCGATGGACTTGTATCTGCCAAAATCCAGATTTCATATCGAATTTTGAGAAGATGTGAACTGTGGATAACCGTTTGAGAAGATCTTGTTTATTGGGTATTGGATATTGAATCCATTCCAACACCTTGTCAAGAGGCTTATAATTGATGACGAGCCTTGGAACTCCTCATTCCTTCTCAGCTTGATTTCATTTTATTTTTGAAGGAGAAGAGATCCCTAATCTTCTTTGAATTCTATTCTCATCTCAAAACACAGTAAGTAATTATTTTGTTAAGTTTAAGCTTTCAAACATTTTGGTTTATGCAAATTCTTTTTCAACCTGACTGTTGCGGTTAAGTTAAGTTGTTCATGGTAGCTAGAAGAGCGAGTAAGTCCGCAGAACCTTGTAATCAGTCTTAACCTTGCAGGTTTAGAATCTATTTAAAACAAATTATTTGACAGTATAATTTTAGCAGCATAATTATTTAAAGTATTTTGAAATGAAAATAAAGTTCAAAGATTGTTAGAGATGTCAAAAATCCTACAAAAAATGAAATCAAAGTTAGCTCCAAAAAGAGAGCTAATAGAAGAAGAAGTTGAATCCCAGCACATAAGAGACCAAGCTCTGGAAGACGAAGAAGCGATCAACATTGCTACGGTAGAAAAACAACTCGAGCAATGAGAACTACCGAATCTCGATGTCAAAAAGGTAGATTCATATTCTACATTTAGTTTTGCACAAAAGCTATGTATCAAGACAGTGGAAAGAACAATCCCTGTGTCTTAACCTATTCATTCAATAAATCTTTGTTTATAAATCTTTTTCACATAAATTATTTATTAGAATTCAAAAAAGAATACAATTATATTCATATTGGCGTCGTAGAAGTTGCCATCAAACCACTATTTCAGTTAGGATTAGACGTACCTATTTTAACTGTTTTAAGTGACAAAAGACATCATAATTTTGAACACTCAGTATTAGGAATTATGCAGTCTAACATTGTAAATGGTCCAATATACTTCAACTGTTATCCAAATCTAACGGTGTCCCTAAATGACCTAAACGTTTTCAAAGCTCTTTGTCTAGATATTGTAGAGAAAGGGATCTTGAAGAAGGATCGCATAAGCTCAGTCTTGTGTACAAGATCACCTATCGACTTATGATGTCTAGTGTTGGATCTAAAGCCCCAATGTCCTCTCCCAAAGAGAAAACCATGATGATAGAAGCAAATATCCATTCTGCAACCAGAGGGCCCAGATGATATCTTAGGATGAAGTTACGAAGAATCCAGAATGGACAATCGAGAAAGCTTTCATTCCTCTAAAAAAAGGAAGTCAGCTTTTGCAAATTATAGAATACCCCGATGGAAAGGTAACTATTAAATTTGATAATGAAGCATCTAGCTCGATTAAAGTCAAAGATAATATAAGCATGAACAATGCATTAAATGAATTTATGAATTCTAGACCTAGTACTTTTGGTTTGAGGGAGTCATCTACTAGTCCAAAGATTGCTAGATCAGAGTCTCTAAGAGTAAAAGCAGTGGGTCTATCTCATGGAATACCTAAAATTTATTATGAAGATGAAGCTAGAAAACCCCCAACACAAACTGACAGGGAAGCATGGTTAGTTAATAGGGATAGACTAAATGTAATTACTAGCTTCCAGATAAGTCATGAACTCTTACATAGAAATTTCAATTCTCCAGAAAATAGATCTAGGAGAAAAGCGTTTAATGCGAAATATTCTATAGAAGAGAAGAATCAAATTAGAAAAGCATATTTCGCTCAAATAAGAGAACTAAAAGAAGAAATTCCATTTTTTTCTATGGCTTAAGAATTTTGAAAAAATTCAAACCTTAGAAGAGACCCCAATCTGAAAAACAAAAGAAAGGGGAATGATCCAATCTTCTCATCCTCCCTTAGAGGAAATAGAATTTGAAAAATATTATGGAGATAAAGTTACAGCCAAGCCCTTCCAACAAATAAATGAAAAGGAAGAAAACAAACCACCAACAAACAAAGAAATCAAAAGCA
>JAOANK020240663.1:0-15737 GCA_026257165.2 Telfairia occidentalis
TGCATACAAGATTTAATAATCAATTTATCTATACATTCACAATGCATAATAAATCAATCAAGCCTAAAATGGGTTGGCTTTGGCATCAAAAACACACAAAAGCTATCTATTACAACATAAACAGCTTCAAAATGTGCTTGGAATGTTCCGAACCGGCCCGAACCATCACGAACCACCTTCGGTAGGCTTGAATCAGACTTCAAATAGGTCAAAAGAGGTTGAACCGGCGGCTGGAAGGGAGAACTGGAGCTGAACCGGAGGCTGGACCGCCGCTGGTTCGCGGCTGCTGCGCGCGCGCCTTTCTGGGTTTGAAGACAGCGTTGAGACGCTGTTCCACAGCGTCGTAATGCTGCCTGGGCAGACATTCTAGATTTGAAGACAGCGTTGAGATGCTGTTCCACAGCGTTGAGACGCTGCCTAGGCAGAAGCACTCCTCTGCTTTGCGACAGCTTGTATCTTCTCCAATTCTTCTTCGATTACAACCTAGTTTCGACTCTAATTGACTCCAAATGATTACAGACACTTCCAGCACACATATAAGCTCTTACATTACCGGGCAATTACAAATTACTTTAACTAATTAAAGCTTAAAAAATGCCAAAACCAAGCAACACCCCATTTTAGGAACATGCACCATTCATCACATGAATTGAACCCCACCAAAGCTAATTGAGTGTAGTGAGCATGCTCTGATACCAAACTCAGTATAATTTCCTTATTCCCAAACCCTAGCTTAGATGAGCGTTGAACCTTAAAATCATGTTTAGGTCATTAATGTTCTCAATTATGGGATTTATGTAAGGATAATTGCTAGAGGATTGTAGACCGAGCCATTAAGGTTAATTAGGCTTTTTGGAAAACTAAGGTAAGTGGCTCTGCTCTTGGATAAGTATTCAGGCTAGGTTGGATGATTTGATTGTAATGAATTATACTGTATGATATCCTACTACGTATTATGCATGATATGATGATGAGCATGGCATGTATAATCTTCGTGTTCCTTTACTATGCATTAATTTATATAGAATGTCATGATCAGTATAAGCATGTTTGTTGGATGCTAGAGGTACTGTCTGATTATTGTGTTTGGGCGCCTTTGGGGTATCATATGTATTCAGTTAATTGAATACCATGAGAATGATACGTTTGTTAAGTTATTTTGGGACCTATGCATGGATTATTTTGCATGTTGCATGAACTGAATTGATGAGTGACAACCATCTCCCAATTTTAGTGAGTCAGTGTTTGGAGGGGGAGACGTGGCTACACTAACTGGGTACCATCTACCATCAGGTCGTAGTAGGGTTCCATGAAAGAACCTACACTCGTACTTCAAGTGAGATGGCACTAGTATGGTGTTAAGGTTGTTATCACTAAAAGGAATGAGAATGACATGTCATAACAATATGTGTAAGTAAATGATTACGCTGTGAGCCTGGAAAGTATGATTTAAAATGTATATTGAATAGGTATCACATAAGCATTTCGTGATTTCATATGCTTGCATATCTGACCTTGTAGGTTGGGTTACTTACTGAGTAAGCGAAATACTCATTTTTTTCTTTAAATATTTTTCAGGTAATGGCAAGGGTGAACTGAATGGGGAATGAGTTGTGGAAGCCCTTCAACTAATCGAGTCGAATCCCAATAGAACTATGAAGATTTATTTCTCAATGCTAATTAATAAAAGTAAAAAAAGGGTTTTTGTGAGTTCATGAATTAAACTAAATTAAACAAAGTAATAAAAGCCTAAATTAATGAGAGTAGATCTTACCTGTCATTTTGTACTGCGATAACGGTGGCACCGTTGCAAATTTCAAAGAACCTAGAAGCCATAAGCGCAGGAAGCACATTGAGAATAAATACCATCTCATCATAGAGATAATACAAAGAGGAGACGTTATTGTCAGACAAATACTGTCAAAACAAAATATTGTTGATCCGTTTACAAAGGCCGCCACAGCTAAAGTGTTTGAGGGTCACCTAATGAGTCTAGGACTTCAAGTTATATATATATATATATATATCCCCACTAGGAGTTCTAGTCCAAGTACAAGTTTGTTGGGTTTTATGTCCTAAAACTCATGATTTGTAAACATTAAACATATTCTATTATCAATAAAGTTGTTATCGAGGTTATTCAGTTATTTGAATATCTGAATTGTTGTTAACAATAAACTAAGTACCCATGGCTATAGTATGAGTACTTGAACTATATGTAGACATAAAAGTGGATTAAGTTCAAGTATCTAACCAAAACGGTCTATAGTATAAGGATTAGGTTGGGTACCTTATCTTAGGGACACTATAGGATGCGGCCCACTTTGTGTTTGATACAAACAATGTGATCCTGAATCGTTCATGTGGAGACATGTGAGTAGGGGCATCCTATGCAATGAGTTGCATAAGACCGGACCACGAAATAGTCACTGATACTTTATAACGTCGTTTACTGTTACCACTAACTATTTCAATTAGATGACCTAGGTAACTCGATCTTAATCCTAAGCTAACCATGAACTTCTGTTTATTCAGAATTATCCTTATATCTGCATGGGTGAGAGTGCCCAGTGATCGCCGAGTCAATAAGCCTCTCATTTCAGGGGTAAAACCGAGTAAATAGCTGGGGTCATAGCCCTACAATATGGAATTTACTCCTACCCATTTCTAGGGTTAGTAGATAGGTTGTTTCCTTAAGTGCTGACTCCGGGTCTTGAACAAGGGGCCTCACCCTCTCATTGGCTCGGAGGGACTCGATTTGGTGGTTGGACCACAAACCAATTGTTCATTAGAGGATCAGTGAGACTTAAGGAGCAAGAAGTAATTACAGGGGTGAAACGATAATTTTGACCTAGCTGTAATTACGAACAACCTGTGAAGGAACAACTTACTAATAATGATTATATCAAGTTGACATAAATATATCTACAGTGAGGAGAATGTAGCTACAGGCTTTAGTGGAGTGTCCCGATAATTAACGAATGTTGGTTAACTGGGTTAAAGAGTTTGACCGGTTAATCTCGGATCATTGGAGCTCATGATTTGTAGGTCCATTAGGTCCCTCTGCTTGCTCATATTGGACTAAACTTTAGAACAGTGTGGTGAAAAAATTTGAATCGTTCAAATTAAAATTAGGGAGTAAACGTTAATTATATACGATATATTTACACGTTTGATCGTTTATTTATGAACTAAATTTAGAGAGTTAATAATATTTAAAATAAAATTTAAATATTAATTATATGAATAAGGTTTCATATCCAAAAAAAATTGTTTTTGGAAAAGTCGAGATTAGTGCTGATTAAATAATATTTTAATATATGATATTAAAATATTATTTTTGATCAATTAAATTATTTAATTAATTTAATAAAAAATTAATTTTATTTAAAATTAAAATTATTACTAATTTTAATTTAAAATTGATTTTATTAAAATTCAAAATCAAATTCAAAATTGAATTTTTAAATTTATTTGATATTTGAATTTTAAATTGATATGTGAGTGGAGTTTTCCAATATGCATTTTTCAAGGTAAGTGGATTTATCCAAGTTTAAGTGTTAGTATGACTAAACACTTTGAGCATACTTGTCAACTCATTGTAAAGCCACAAATCTCACTTAATGCGCATCAAATTAGGTGTCAAATTTTAGGCAATTTGATTTGCATGGCTTATTGTATATATATAGACCGTTTGTTGCGATTAACAGGGTTGGAAATTTTGGTTAAAATTGATGGTCAATTTGACTAAGAACACCAAGTACACAAAAACTCTCCAAAACTTGAAATTCCTTCAAATTCACCACAAATTCGGATCCCACAACCCGTTTTATGGCCGAAGATTAGTAGAGAAGACTCTAGCAGTGGTCCACGAACCGTTCGTGATAGGAATCATAAAACAATTTGGTGGAATTCGAGCTTCAAAGGTTGGTTTTTCTTAAACACTATTTTTTCCTTTTTTTTATGCATGTTTAATCCTTAAAATTGAAGCAATTAGAGTACAAATCGATCCAATTCTTTTCCGCTGCTTGCTCGTATGTCTATCAAAAAGGAATAGCCACATTTACACACACATAAGCCGACTCTTTGCTATTTTAATTTCAATCATTTGTAATAACTAGGATCATAAATTCATGGATGACAGTAGAAAGATTGAAATTAAATTAAGGGGTCAATTTAATTAATAATAATCATTCATAAAAATTAAGAACATGAAATAAAGACTTCTTGAATTTAAAAAAAAAAAAGTTCATAAAAAGGATCGAAACCTCACAAAATTTACAGTTGGAATTGGAATTAGCTCACCCTTGAATTAGAAATGAAATATTAGCCACTCATGGTGACTAAAATCGAACTCTATCAAAATGAGAAGATTTGCCAAGAAACTTGAAATGTCTACTCTTTGTGTTTTTGTGGTGCTTTCTACAATACTAAAGCCTTCCTTTTATAAGCCAAGAAGGAACTAAAAATAGCTTAACCACCCAAAGTCAATTTTCAAAATAAAAGAAAAGAATTTTGACTAAGAGGTTCACAAAAAGGGGAAGGAGTTTCAACAAATTTTGACTTCTCAAATAATATCTAAAATATCTCTTTTATTTTCTTTCTGGATTAAAAAAAATCTACACCTTTCAAATTGTAGGACGTGGTCACGCCTTATTGCAAAAAGTCTTATGTATAGACTTCCTTTCAAAAAAATGAGCTTTAAGGTTGAATTCTGTCAAATCCCTAGTGCTTCACCACCTTAATCAAATTAATCATAATTCTCAAAATTTAGGACGGAACCTATTTACAATATAAAGAAATTCAACACAATAAATGACTAAATTTACAACCTATCAAATTCCCCCACACCTGAACTATGTTTGTCCTTAAGCATACCATTACTCATCATCCTAATTCTCCTTCCCCCCCCCCCCCCTTTTCATCTTTCTCGATATCCAAGAATACAAATAAAGCTGAACATGCATCTGTGAACCGAATTGCAACGGCAATCAAGAGTAAAGCACTCATAGGATACATTTTATAGCAAAACCTCCAACAAGTTATTAATTCATCAAAATCAAAGGTAAAAAGACTTGATGTTCTCACATGATGTCGCTCAATACTCTCAATAGTGTTTAGGGAGTATTTACTCTCAAATCAACACAACAGATGTTATTACTATAGGCTTGTAAATTAATCAAATCTCTACCACTAAATATGAATTGATACAAAAATCAAAGGGACTTGAAAAGGGTTGTAATGGGCTTAGATACGAGTATGGTTGAGGGAAAATTTTAGGAGTTTCAAAGTCAAGGCAAGAGTTATTTCTTTGCATGATATCAATGTCACATACACCACCAAAGGTTTGACTTTTGTTCCCACATCGTATGCAAGTACTAAGGATTATGGAGAAATTTCAACATTTGACAACTCAATTGCTTTTGCAAATACATCTCCAAAAATATTTTTTTTTCTGTGTTAAAACTAACTCCATTTTTCCCCCTTTTTTTTCTCCTCTTTCTTTTTTCTCTTCTTTTTTTCTCTTTTTTCCCTTCAACCCTTCCTCTTTTTATCAACAATTAACATTTAAAACCATGCAAGTCTTTCCCTTTTGACTTGACAAAGGTAGCATTGTCGGGGGCAATAAATAAAAAAGACTTAGGCTGAACATAATATGTTAAAAAAAAATGGAAAATAGGGTCAAAGTGGCTAACAAAAGGGAAAAACATAAAGGAGGATTTTTTTCAAACATCTAAGAATTGGCTTATCCTAAATTGCTCTTATCATATTAAAGCATCAATTTAAACATGTGGCCTCAAAATGCATTCACAAGTAAATTCTAGAATAATCACACTAAGGCTGATAGAACTCAACAAGAAATAAATAGAGCAAAATATAATGTGATGCTCATAGTTTCAAAAGCTCACGTGGTGTGGAATTTGCATCAAGTCTTGTGCACTTTTCAATCAACAAATCAATAAGATGCGATCAAACAATTTTTCAAGGAAAAAAAAAACCAACCATGTTCATCCCTTTCATGCTTTACAATTCAAACCAAACTTACAAGGTATTCAAGGATATCAGAAAAGATTCAAGGTTTCGAATGAAAAATCAAAACATGTGAATGGAAGTTTACTAAATCAATAGCACACAAAAAACTAGATATAAAAATTTGTCCCAAACCTAAACTATACATTATCCCCAATGCATATTAAAAGAAATTGCTCACAAAAGTATTAAAAGGAACAAGAAAACGTCCTTGAGTTGTGAGCAACTTGAAGTGGAGAGGCCTCTGGGGATGGTAAACAGCAGGTAGGACCCCCCAATGCTTCATCAAGGCTCCTAAATTTTTCTCCATCTTGAAAATTTTGTACTCTAACTTCGCCAAACGAGCTTCAAAATCCAGTTCAGTTGGGTCATCAAAAGCATGAAGGTTGCTCGTTGTGTGAGAGCATTTCTTGGGCCTTGGAATATCGTCTCGACAATGAGGAAGGGACATAACTAACCGTTGGAAACAATATGCCCAATTGCGTTGTGTGAGCAATTTCATCTTTACTAAAGAAGCTATATCTAAGGGCTTTGTCTTAGAGGCTATGTGCAGGTTAGTATTCTCAATATCAAGCAAATTAAGATCAACAACTAAATGAGTAATTAAAAATCATAAACACAAATGCTTGTTGTTTTTTAAGACACAATTAAATTGGGAAGCAACCCAAAACTCCAAATTGATTGGATGATCATGCAACATGGACAAAATAAAATAAAGTTCAGTTTTGGTACAAACATTGGTCATTTCTTTCCTAATAGAAAAATTAAATGCTAAGAATCTATGTATGTACACCCATTCTAGTTTGTTCAAGTATGATCCCTTAGAGTTGCTAGGATCATATCTTAATGGGTCAGATGACATACCTTTCCACATCAGAGCATAAATCATCAATGAAATTAATCACAGAGTTTTTATATTGAGTTGTGTAATAAAAATTTGTACCGATGAAATCCAAGGTTAAATTAAACATAGTAATTGCTTGTGAAATTCTTTGCCTAGTAGTCTATATCTCACTACATCAATGCTGTCAAAAGTAAAATCTATAGGTACTCTAAAATGAAAACTAGTGTAGAACTCTCAAACTAATTCAATAAACGTAGGATAGTTGATAATCACAAAAGCTTTCCACTAGATAACAGATACCATATCATCAAAATTTGCTTTAATATTTACTTCTTCTAAATAATGAGTGTCAATGAATTTACGTAGATTAATTTGATGAGTTCGAACATCATCATACTTGGCTCTCTGAGGTTTAGTGTTGAATGTTAAAAAATTCATTTAAATCGGTCTTAGATGAGGGCAAAATTGCCTTACTTTTACCCAAGTGAAATCAGTCGTGTTAAATAGGGACAGGATTTGTTGTCGCATCGATCTGAACCACTGAGCTTGGGTTGTCAAAATCTTTTGTGGGGCGGTGGGAATCAGAGCTGGTTGTCAAACGAGGCGTTAGAGAAGTAATCGACGCGCGATCTGGTCTGTGGTGGTGGTGGTGCACAGGTTTGGGTAGCGTGAGCTCAGGACTCGGCAAGGTCTGGCTGTGCGCACTGTTTTGGATAAAAGCACAAAGCTGGGGCGACAGACTAATCTCTAGAGGCATAGGTTGAGCAGACACGTGGCAGTTTTGGAGAGGAGTTGGGGAGATTGGCGGGGCTTGGTCTGCAATGGTTCTGCAATGGTGGTGTGAAGCGAGAGATCGATGTGGGCTGAACAGTTGAGGCGGTCTAGGTCTGCGGTGGTGGTGGAACCGTCGCGGGCTGGGCAGACACACACGCTCCATCACTACTTGGCGTTGGGTTTTAGCCATTACTGCAGCAGTGTTGCCTTGGGCTTTAGTCCCTATTGTTCCACTGCAAATCTTTACCTGCGTCGGAGAAGAATGGTTACTTGGCTTAACAAATTTTCCAACTTTAATGTTAGATTTAGCCATAAGAAAGGAACAAAGAAGGATGAGAATGTGGCTATGGAAAAAAGAAAACAAGAAGAAGGTTAGGGCTGTTTTTTTATTATTATTATTAAAAGAAAGGAAGAAAAATGAAATAAAAATTAATATTCAAAGCAAGATAAGATTAAATAAAAATTAATTTTCAAAAGAAGATAAAAAAAAACAAACTAAGGTAAGATTAAATTAAGAGTAATTTACAAAAAAAATAATAAAAACAATATTTTTTTCTTTTTTCTAAAAAAACATTATTTATTCATTTTTTTTTATTAAAGATAGAAAGCAAAAGGTTAATCGAAATAAGGCATGGTCACGCATCATAAAAAATGGCCTTCTGTAAAAGAAATAAAAAATAATCGGCAAAGTATGGTCACGTCTTATTCAAAATGACCTTCGACCCAAAAATTGAACCTTTTCTATTAAAAACACCGATAAATTAAAAATAGAATTAAGTGAAAACTAATAACAGGGACAAAGATAGGGTTTGAGTTGCCTCCCAATAGCACAATTGTTTAATGTTGTTATGCTCGACATGCTTTTTTTTTTCCTTGCACATCAGGACACGTATAAATTCTCATATTTTTTTGGCCATTTCTTCCTATAATCAACATAGCCTACTAAGAGAAGCAAACACATAAGTTTTTCAAGGGCACTAAAAATAGAAATATTTTTTAGATTTTTTAATAAATGGAATAAAATAAGACTTAACTGAAATGAAAGACACAACAGACTTAGGAGAATAAGGAAAAGAAAATTCATGAATAAGGAAAACTACATAAGGTAGAAAAGACTAAGGCTTTTTAGCCTCAAACTCTATCACTTGAATCTTCTGTTCGGGTTGAAGCTCAGCTGCTTCCTTAATCTCACAAACCTAATCTTTGCATGGCCCAAAATTCTCAAACTTGTCATCACTGAAAGGGTACTTCTCCTCACAAAACATTGCCTTGGTGGTATAGACAACATGTCCTTCTAGTAAACTCTCCAATCTCCCACCAAATGGGTAATTTGGTTATCCAAGTCTTGAATCATGACTCGAGTCTCCTGCTAAAATTGAAGAGTATTATTAGCAAGTTCATTAACTATATCTTCCAATGACATACTTGGGCTTGAAATTTGAGGATACTATCTCGGTTGTTCATCTTAGCTTCCATAGCTGAAGTTAGATCGATCTGCCCATCTAGGATGTTATGTGCTCGCATAAGGATCATCATATATGTTGTATGGGCTTGAAAATTATATCATGGTGTGGGCATCACACATGAAGGTATGCCCTTCGTCCTGATAAGTAGCTCTTCTAACAGTTGGTGTCCAATATATTCCCAGCAGATTTCATTATCCTGGATTATGAAGCTAATAAAGAAGTGCCTATAATTCTGGGAAGACCCTTCTTAGCAACAGACAGAACATTAATTGACGTGCAGAATGGAAAATTAACCATGAAAGTGCATGACCATGAAGTAAAGTTTAGTATGTTCAATGCCATGAAATATCTACAAGAAGTTGAGGAATGTTCAACAGTTCAATTGCTAGAATAAATTGTAGAAGATGCAGTTAAAATAGAATTACAAGAGCATCATATTCAGCAATTTGGGGATGTTGAATCCTCAGATGTCAAATGGGGGATAAATTGTGATGAGACATAAATTCTAGAGGTATGTGAGATTTCATATATAAGAAAATATTTGAAACTTTTGATTGGAATGATAGGAAATCTCCACCCATGAAAGCACCTGTTGAGGAACCACCACAGTTGTAATTGAGGCCACCATCATCACATCTAAACTGTGCTTATCTTGATGAGAATGACACATTGTCAATCATTATGACAGCAAATCTACTGCCAGAAGATGAAAATCAATTAATTCAATTGCTGAAGTAGTATAAGAAAGCAATTGGTTGGGCTTTAGCAAATATTAAGCTATCAACCCATTTTTTTTAATGCATAAGATTAATCTGAAAGATGGAAATTTTAAATCTATAGAGTAGCAGAGAAGATTGAATCCAGCCACGAAAGAAGTTGTGAAGAAGAAGTCATTAACTTGTTAAACGTTGGAATCATTTATCCTATTGCAAACAGTAATTGGGCAAGTCCTATGCAATGTGTGCCCAAGAAAAGAGGAATGGCGGTGATCACAAATGAAGCCAATGAACTTATTCCTCCTTAGACAGTTACAGGTTGGAGGGTATATATGGACGATAGAGAGCTAAACACAACTACACGTAAGGGTCACTTCCCTTTACGTTTTATTGGCCAAATGTTGGATAGGCTTACTATTGTTTTTAGATGGTTATTATGGTTACAACCAGATTAGAATAGCCCCTGGTGATCAAGAGAAAACTATATTTACTTGTTCTTATGGTACATTTGTATTTAGAAGGATGCCATTTGGTCTCTGCTATGCTCTAGCAACTTTCTAGAGGTGTATGCTGGCAATTTTCTCTTATATGGTTGAATCAATTATGGAGGTATTTATGGACGATTTCTTAGTCTTTGAATATTCATTACACCACCTGCTTAGGTAATTTAGGTAAAGTTTTAAAAAGACGTGAAGAGACAGACTTGGTCTTAAACTAGGAAAAATGTCACTTCATGGTGAACGAAGGCATTGTTCTAGGTCATAAGATTTCTTCAAAAAGAAATAGAAGTGGACAGAGCTATGATTGAGATCATGGAGAAGATGGAACCACCAACTTCTGTTAAAGGAATTAGAAGTTCATTGGCCATACAGTTTTCTATCGAAGGTTTATCAACATTTCTAAAATCTCTAAACCACTTTGGATGTTATTAGAATCTAACAGATCTTTTGAGTTTAATGCAGAGTGTTTGCAAGCCTTCATGCGTTAAAGAAGGCTTTGACCATTGCACCGATTATTTCTTCACCTAATTGAAATTTACCCTTTGAATTGATGTGTGATGCAAGCAATTATGCTTTTGGAGCAATGCTGGGACAAAAGCATAACAAGATGATTCATCCAATTTATTACACTAGCAAAACTTTAAATGAAGGACAATTGAATGACATCACTACAGAGAAGGAGCTTTTAGTAGTTGTTTTTTCTTTTGAATAGTTTAGATCATATTTAGTAGGTTCTAAAGTTACTGTTTTACAGATCATGCAGAAATTTGCTACTTATTGGCGAAGAAGGATGCAAATCCAAGACTTATCAAGTAGGTGCTCCTACTGCAACAGTTTGATTTGGAAATCAAAGACAAGAAAGATTAAGAGAATTATGTTGCAGATCCTTTATCTAGAGTTGAGCAAACAAAAGAAATGTTGCAACAATCAAAGATCGGAGACTGTTTTCAAGATGAACAGTTATTTACAGTAGCTCATATTACTGATGTTGAATTACCATGGTTTGCAGATATTATTAACTATTTTTCTACTGGTTTATTCCCACCAGAATTGATGAAGCAATGACTAAAGAAATTTTTTAATGATAGACGCTTTTATTTCTGGGATGACCCATTTGTGTATAGGCAGTGTGCTAATGGAATAGTAAGAATATGTGTTTCTCAATCAAAAGTTCAAGCCATACTGGAGCATTGTCATACAACACCCTATGGAGGACACTTTGGAGGGCAAAAGATTGCAGTCAAAGCATTACAATCAGGATGTTTTTGGCATTCTATGTTTAAGGATGCCCACATATTGAGTAAAACATGTGATAAATGTCAAAGTAGGGCAACATTGGAATCAAAGACAAGATGTCACTTACTTACATTTTAGAAATAGAATTATTTAGCGTATGGGAGCTTGA
The DNA here is from genome assembly GCA_026257165.2 of Telfairia occidentalis. Lineage (NCBI taxonomy): Eukaryota > Viridiplantae > Streptophyta > Magnoliopsida > Cucurbitales > Cucurbitaceae > Telfairia > Telfairia occidentalis. The sequence goes on from JAOANK020240663.1 coordinate 11,736, forward strand.
TTTTATGGGACCTTTCCCCCATCTAATGGTAACTCTTATATTTTACTAGTTGTTGATTATGTATCAAAGTGGGTTGAGGCAATTGTTTGTGCCCAAAATGATGCTAAAACAGTTTCAAAATTCTTACAAAAGAATATCCTTACTCATTTTAGAACTCCACAAGCTCTCATAAGTGATGAAGGTTCCCATTTTGTCAATGGGATACTTAGTAACTTATTAGCAAAATATGGTGTTAAACATAGAGTGTCCACCCCTTATCACCTACAAGTCAATGGTCAAGCTGAAGTTTCTAATAGGGAGATTAAGGGAATCCAAGAGAAAGTTGTTAACCCAACTAGAAAAAACTGGTTGTTTAGACTCCCAGATGCTCCTTGGGCTTACAGAAATGCATTCAAAACATCGTTAGGAATGTCCCATTTACTACAAGACTTTAGGTTTACTGTAGCAGTTTTATTAATATATCGCAATGATTTTTCACCGCTGCAGAACATTTTGAAATGGTTCACAAACCGCTGGGAGAACCTATGTTACAAGGGATCAGCAACGGTTTATCAAGTGATGGAAGTACATTTCATAAACCGCCGTCAAAGGTACCCATATTGCAACATTTATTTCTCTCCAAACGCAACAATTCGAGACTGCTGCTTCTACTAGATGAAGAACAATTTCTTAACCGCTGGAACCATGTTGCAATTGTTGAAATTATAGAAGTAATTTATAAACATTTAGCAACGGTTTGTTAGAGTATATAGCAGCAGTTCACACTTGTTTATGTGCAACGGTTGAACAAGAACTACAAGCATTTGGTAACTGCTACAATTGTTTATTGTATTGCAATAATTACAGTGACCTATACTATTTTTGCAACACTTTCTACAAACGTTGTAAACCTTGAATAATTGTTGCAATAGTTTACTCAATAGCAACATTTATGTTTCTTGTACTGCAACAATATTGTTTATTATATTGCAATAAATGTTTAGCCCATTCTAAAATGATTTTAGATTATCAAAATTGGATTATTTTCCTTTTTATATAATTATTTTCTTGTTTTGAACTATATAACTAAAATTATCTATTATAGTATCGAAAACTAATATTTTACAATAATGATTATCAAAATATTGCAGTAAAAGTAAATTGAAATGAGCAGAGTCGCAAAACAAAATAATAAAATATCATCAAGTATTGACAAAATGTAATATTGAGTTTGTACTAAATTTATCCAACAACATTGAAGAGATTAAAGCAAACTACTAATCACCAATCAGCCTGTAAATTTGAAATATGTTAATGAGACTCATGCGAACTTGCCCTTGTTATGTTATTTCTTGAACCATCGGCTTCTTCATCCTATTACCAAAATTAAAATAAAGCATTAGAATTACATAAAAGATATAAAATTTTCATACTAAAATAAATTAATATATATTATATACCTGTCTTGAACCACCATCCAAAGATGTCCCACTAGTACAACCAACTTGGATACAATTATTTTGTTCCAAGATTGAAAGCACCATTTTTCATATCAAAACCCATATCTGTCACTTCTGACTCTAATTGTGTCAGTCTTGATTCTCCTTCTACTGATGGATGGTCTCTTATACTAGTCCCAAAAATGATCTCGACTCCAGCAAATTGATGAGATTTTGTCTTAAATACCTCAATTGGAGTAGGTCCTAATTCCATTCCACGAATACGTCTTGAATGTTCTTTGCTCATAACTTTCTCAAACACATCTTCCTCAGAATACATAACTCCTGAGGTATTTGCATTTTTATTCATATATTTTTGAAACTTCTCCTATCAAGTAGTAAGATTGAAATTAATAAACTATAATGTTTAAAGTATTTCAAAATTTAACTTCAAACTTACTGCAATTTTAGCAAATTCCTCATCCATATAACTACCATTCTTTTGTTTATGAGGTGCTAGAAAGACTTCTACTCTACTGGGATTTCTTCCAAGTTCTTCTATCTATTATCATTATATAGAACATATGAATATGAGAATCATAACTTAATAAGAAACACAATTTATATAAAGAGAGAACTACCATCGCATCTACCTTTTGGGCTAAGCTTTTTCTTCCACATGAATGAGTAAATTCCTGTTTCTTTCTTATGTTTGTATTTCTTGCACTTTGTCTCTATCATACCAGTAAACGTATAAATGTAAAATTAAATTAAATTAAATTAAATTAATAGTTTTTTTGTGTAATGAAAAACATAGAAGATACCATTCCTTAAGAGATCATGCCAATCCATTGATCTCTAGGTATATTGTCTGGCTTGTGTTGTAAGCATTCATTTTCAGTTGCATATTTTGAAACATATTGTCCTAGTAAATGACACTTATAACCACCACACTTCCTAGATAATGAGGACAAACACCATTTTTTATATTTTTCTTGAAGAGTGAACTTTGTCTGAAACAATAACAAATTAAATGATTAATTATGCAAATAAATACTATATACAGATATACGTAATTAAATCAACATAAAAAAATTCATGTACCTTTAAGATCTCCCACACTTCATCCTTATATATCTGTGGTACCTTCCTCCAATCATCATAGTTTAAGGGGAAAAGGTTGCAAGTTCTTCCAATAGTTCTTAAGAAGTTGCCCAAAATAGTCGAACCAACTTTTATAGGTTGGTTAGAATTGTTGAATTCAACCACTATCTTATGGCCTTGTGGTAAATTCCAAATATCAGATATACATGTTTAACCACGTGTCTTGCGTGCTCCAGATGCATCTATGATCAAAGAAACTTAGTTAACAATTAAGTTATAAAACCGAAATATATTTCAAAATAAATTAAACCATACCTTCAACATCAACATCACCATTAATTGTTAAGTCAGCTTCAATATCAACATTAGCTTCGGTATCAACATTCGCTTCATTCAAATGGCTAGAATTTTCTTCTAAGGAACTAGACTCTGTAATAACTACATGATGGTGATGCCTATTTGAAGACATCTTTCCTTTGAATAAAAAAAATATAAACAAAAATAATATATTAAAGATATAAATAATATCATATAAAAAACAAAATTATTAAAATAAAACATAACTTACAATCTTAACATAGTTGGTTGTTTAAGACTCTGAGTCATTATTATCGTTGATGTTTTCAATTTCATCGACATTTAGTGAATGACTGATGGTGATTTCGTTGACATCATTTCTGACTAAATCTAAATTGGCATAAGTATCATCATAAACATCTTCCAATGATGGTATATTCGATGACTCGGTCTCATAAGAATTATTACTCTCAATTTCACTTGGCATGTTCACCATATCAAATAAATCATGAGGTTTGGTATGAACTACAACACTTCATTCAGGTTTTTTTTTATCTGGAGTGTAATATTGAAGGGTGTATCAACATACATGTGCAGCGGAAGAAGAATCAAAAACACTCTAATTAGCTCAAATTAAATAAGGAAAATCATGCTTTTATTAAAGAAAAACAGAGAAATGAGGTACCTACCTCTTGTAGCCCAATTTCTCCTCTATCTCCGGCAGAATGCTTCTCCAATCAGCTCTTGGACCACCACTAGAGTCTTCCCGGCTATACTTTGACCTTGGAACAAGATGGTGGGGATCCCTTGATTGGTGAATTCGGGTGAAGAAGGAGTGGTGTTTGGCTTAGAGTTCAACTCATGAACCAAAGTTTGGAGCAAAAATGGACTCCTTCATCAATCCTATTATGCACAAAAATGAAGCCTATTTAAAGGATATTCATGCAAAAATGCTTCACCATGTGGTTGACACTCAACCATGGTGATTAAACATCCAACTTAGGTGGCAAACTGTGGAGTTTGGAAGTTGGAAAATCACCATTTTCCAATATTGCAAACGTTCCACCTTTTTTTCTTTTTTTTCTTATGTTCTTTTTTATTTTAATTTCAAAAATAAAATCAAAATCAATTTAATTAAATTAAAACAATTTTTAATTTAATTAATTATTTTAATATCAAATAT
>JAOANK020240770.1:2294-15736 GCA_026257165.2 Telfairia occidentalis
TGAAATGAAACAAAAAAGTCACTTTTCAAATTTAAATACTAAAATAGACATTTTAAAACTTACTATGAAAATAATTATTTTTATTAGGGCAGAAGGCTATACTATTTTTTTTTTAATTGTACAGTTTCACACTATCTGTTGGTCTCCATGAGTTCTATAGGTATGATTTGTGAAGCATTGGAGCATAAATGGATCGACAAACCTTCTTCACATTGAATACAGTGTTATTGACCATAACCATTCTTTAATTTTTGGTACATTATAATAATATATTGCATTTTTTTTTAAATTCTATTTATGCTCATTATTACATAATTTGTATAGTTGTCATAACTATAGTTAGTTATGACTTATAGTTACACAGTTACTTAATTAACCTTTCATTGTATTTATACTGAGAGGACGCTTATTGTATTTTCAAGTTGAGTTAATGGAAACTCACCTTCTCTCATTTCCTTAGTTCAATATGGTATCAGAGCAATTTCCTTCACCTTAATATGCCCTAAGTTTTCAAGCATCTTTTTCTTCGACCATGGTCGATTTGGGAGATTCATCTCGCCTAACTTCGGAAGAAGTCTCCACGATTGACCTTCAACTCAATCCCTACGTGATTCATCACTCAATTGGACCAACCACTGTCTTGGTCACTCAACCATTGACTAGTGCAAGCAACTACAATTCTTGGAGTCGCTCGATGTTGATCGTTCTTTCCAGCAAGAACAAACTAGGTTTTGTTGATGGAAGCATCTCCAAACCAGATGGAAATCTTGTTGTTGCGTGGAAGTGCAATAACGACGTCATCACGTCATGGATCATGAACTCTGTATCTAAAGAAATTTCCACGAGCATCATTTACGCTGGTTCCGCCAAGGAAGTATGGGATGAACTTAGAGAAAGATTCCAACAGAGCAATGGACCTCGAATTTTTCAACTTTGCAAAGAATTGGCCACTACTACTCAAGGCAATTTCTCTGTCGAAGCCTATTACACACGTCTAAAAACCATTTGGCAAGAACTCAATGAATACTGCCCATCGAATGTTTGTATATGTGGAGGCGTCAAGTCACTTGTTGATCATCACTATTCAGAGTACGTAATGATTTTCCTTATGGGTTTAAATGAATCACATGCTACCATTAGGGCTCAAATCCTGTTAATGGACCCAATTCCTCAAATCAATCGTGTTTTTTTCTTGATCGTTCAAGAAGAACATCAATGCTCTGTTGGTCAGCCTAGCTCTTCAGTCGAATCGATGGTCTTAGTTGCTTCGAAGGCCTCACGCAAGTCCAATGGCAATTTTTCTCGAAAGAAAGATGGACAAAGTCCAATTTGCAGACACTGTGGCATCAAAGGGCACGTGATTGACCGTTGTTATAAACTTCACGGTTATCCCCCGAGCCATAAATTTACCCACAGCAACACCTCAATTCAACGCAGCTCTGTGAATGAGTCCACTGTCGCTGTTGTCAATCAACTTTCAGAAGAAAAAGAATCCTCTGCTGCTGTCCACGCAAATATTGCTTCAACTCCGTCTTCCTTCTTCAACAGCTTGAACTCAAATCAATATGCCCAACTGATCGATCTTCTTCAATCTCATTTTAACACTAAAAAAATAGAGACTGCCTCAACTTCCCACATGGCAGGTACATGTTATTCAGCCTTTTCTTCAATAATTGATCGCCATCAGCATTCATGGATCATCGATTTAGGGGCATCTAGTCATATTTGTCACTCCAAGGATCTTTTCTTGAATTTGCGAAGAGTATCTAATATCAATGTTATTCTTCCTACTTGTTCCCGGGTATTAGTTGAATTTGTAGGTGATGTATGCATCTCTGAGGATTTAGTTATACGTGATGTTCTCTTCATTCCGGAGTTCACCTTTAATCTTTTATTTGTGGGCGCATTTCTACAACATGGTGAATTTTCGATTGAATTCTCCGGTACTTCATGTATACTCCAGGACAAGTTACGTTTGAGGACGATTGGCAAGGCTAGGTGTGTTAATGGCCTATATTCACTTAGCTCGTTGAATGCTTCATCTACTACTGTATGTCCTGCTGAACAGAATGTGTTGGCTTGCAAAGTTTCAATTGAAACTTGGCACAATCGTCTCGGCCATCCGTCTTCCCAACGACTTGTTGTTTTAAAAGATATTTTGGGTTTCTCTGACAAACATGCATCATTTACATTCCACTTTATGCCATGTGTGCCCACTTGCTAAACAGCGTCATCTTTCCTTTGAATCTCATAATAGTGTTGCTAATTCTGTTTTTGATCTTGTCCACTGTGACACTGGGGTCCATTTCGTACACCAACACATGCTGGATACTCTTATTTTTTTACTCTTGTTGATGACTGTTCCAGGTTTACTTGGGTTTATCTCATGAAGAATAAATCTGATGCATTGAGTATTGTGCCTCAATTCTTTAGAATGGTTAAAACTCAATTCTTTAAAGTTATTAAGGCGTTTCGATCAGATAATGCTCCAGAACTTGCATTTACCAAATTTTTTGCATCTTCGGGTACTTTGCATCAGTTTTCTTGTATTCATAGGCCTAAAAAAAATTATGTAGTAGAGCATAAATATCAGCATTTGTTGAATGTGGCTCGAGCACTTTATTTTCAGTCTAAGATTCCCCTAAAATGTTGGGGTGATTGCATACTCACTACTGCATTTCTCATCAACCGCACTCCCATGAAGTTGTTGTCTAATGCATCTCCTTTTGCTGTTTTATATGGTACTAGTGCTGATTATAGTTCCTTATGCTCTTTTGGATGTCTTGCCTACGCATCTACGTTAGCTATTCATCGGCATAAATTTGATCCACGAGCCTCACCATGCATATTTCTTGGTTACCCCGGGTGTTAAAGGTTATAAGTTACTTGACATCACCAAGAATACTGTTTTTATAGCTCGTGACGTCATGTTCTTTGAGGACTTGTTCCCATTTCAGAAGTTAAAAATTTCAGACGATGATTTTTCTACTGATTTTATGGCTAATCTTGTTCTTCCATACCCTTCTTCTAATTTACTCGCTGCAGAAGGTCCCTTAGCTCCCATGATGTTTCTGGTACACCCGTAGAATAGGTTCAACATAATGAAGCCATCCCTCCACTTGTCTCACAGAATACTGAGGATCATAATCCTTCTCCTTTGGCTGTCTCCACATCTACACCATCAGCCTCTGATTCTCTACCTCCGATTGTTCATGACTCTGCCAGTATTTCACAGCCTAGACGGTCCACACGCCAACGTTTTCCTTCTAGTTATTTGAAAGAATTTCATTGTAACCTTTTATTGGCACACTGAATGATACATGTCACAAGTATCTTTTGCACAAACACTTGTCTTATGCTGTTTTTTCTCCTTCTTATCAACGTTTTATGTTGAATGTGACAATTGAGTTTGAGCCAACATATTTTCATCAAGCTGTCCACTTTCCTCAATGGAGGGAGGCTATGAACAGCGAATTAGCAGCCATGGAGCATAATTGAACATGGAGTATTGTACCTCTACCAGATGGGCATCGTGCTATCGGTTCAAAATGGGTATACCAGACTAAGTACAAGGCAGATGGAACGATGGATCATTACAAGGCTCGTCTCGTGGTCAAAGGATATAATCAACAGGAAGGTATTGATTTTATTGATACTTTTGCACCTGTAGCCAAGATTGTTACTATCAAGATTTTATTGACCTTAGTAGCATCTTACAATTGACCCCTTTTTCAAATGGATGTCAACAATGCCTTTTTACATGGTGATTTGTTTGAGGAAGTCTATATGACCTTACCTTTGGGTTACAAATCTACTTCCAAGGGTCAGAATTTGGTTTGTAGGCTACACAAGTCTATCTACGGGCTAAAACAAGCTTCTCGCCAATGGTTTCATAAATTTTCTGCTGCTTTGTTGCTACATGATTTTGTTCAGTCTAAAGCTGACTATTCATTGTTTACCAAGGGCTCTAGTTCATCCTTTATAGCCTTACTTGTTTACGTGGATGACATCATCCCCACGGGTCCTTCCCCTAGTGAACTTACAGTAGTAAAGGCCATTCTTAATTCCCATTTTTTGCTCAAAGACTTGGGAGTCATGAAATACTTTCTTGGCCTAAAACTCTCACGTTCACAGCAAGGCATTTTTCTGTCCCAGAGAAAATACTGCCTTCAGATACTTGAAGATACTGGCTTTCTTGGTTCTAAACCAACTCTGTTCCCATGGAGACTAACCTTAAGCTCTCAAACAAGTCGGGTGATCTGCTCTCTCCTGATGATGCTACTTCCTATCGTCGATTAGTGGGTCGATTATTATAGTTGCAGATCTCCCGCCTTGACATTTCATTTCCGGTACATAGGTTGAGTCAATTTTTACATCAGCCTCGTTCTACACACATGGTCGCTGCTCACCACTTATTACGTTACTTAAAGGGTGCGCCAGGTCAAGGGATTCTTCTTCGGACATCTACATCTTTCCAGCTGAAAGCGTTCGCTGATGCGGACTGGGGTGCTTGTGTTGATACTCGCCGATCTGTAACTGGATTTTGTATTTTTCTCGGTACTTCCTTGATATCTTGGAAATCCAAGAAACAGGCTACAATCTCCTGTTCATCGACAGAAGCAGAATATCGTGCCCTTGCTGGCGTCACTAGCGAATTGATTTGGGTCACTCAATTATTGGCTGATTTCAAGATTTCGTTTGCTCCACCTGCTTTGGTCTATTGTGACAATCAAGCTGCCTTATCGATTGCTTCGAATCCTACATTCCATGAACGGACAAAATATATTGAGATAGATTGCCATTTCGTTCGTGATAAAGTTTTGGATGGTTTTCTTAAGCTGCTTTCGGTTCGGACCACTGCACAACTCGCTGATATGTTTACAAAATCTTTACATTATGTTGCCTTATGTGATTTCATGGTCAAGATGGGTGTCCTTGATCTTCACACTCCATCTTGAGCGGGGAGTATTACATAATCTGTATAGTTGTCATAACTATAGTTAGTTATGACTTATAGTTACACAGTTACTTAGTTAACCTTTCATTGTATTTATACTGAGAGGACACTTATTGTATTTTCAAGTTGAGTTAATGGAAACTCACCTTCTCTCATTTCCTTAGTTCAATACTCATCTAAGTGCATGCTTACGATAGAGTTTGAATTCATTCTACTAAAATGCTTGTATTTATTTTCATATGGCCAATGGTTACTGAGCCAACCAGTAATGATTTTATTGCAAAGCTACTATATTTAAAAGATTTTAATATCTTAGGTAATTTTTTCAACATTAAACTGTTGATATTCATATAACAATGTATTAAATAAATTTTTAAAAAATTGGTGAACAATAAATGAATTATAATCAATAATAGTTATATTATTAATTATAGATTTTGATTGAATAAATTATTTATTAGCAATGGTGAAATTATGAACTTTTTAACAAGTGAATTATAAATTATTGTTTATTATCATCAATAAAAGTTATGTTATTACTTGCATCAATAGATCTTTTTTTTTTTTTGAGTTCAACGAGTTCAACAACATGTGGGGTAGGGAACTTGAACCCAGGAACTCTCGATCAAGAAGATATACTTTTAATCAGGTTATGGTCGGTTTGGCTGTATCAATTGATCTTTAAATGTTGAAATTAAGTATACGTGAGGATGTAGATATCTAAGCTTATTTTGCTAGATTTGGTTATGGGGATTGTATGAAGATGTTAAAAAATGTTAGTGTTGTTACAATTGGCAAACACACAAATTGTTACAAGTAATGTAGTAGTCGAGTACAAGTATAGTTCTCCATAGTGGAATAAATATTTACTAAGTGCCTCTTTGGCCTCAATTTTATATAAACTTAGCAAGGATCTAAACTAGGTTCCAATTAAACTACTTAGTGACCAATCAAGAATAAAGTCAATAAATGAAACAAGGGAATAAGGTCAATTGATTGAAACTCTAGGAAAGTGATTTTACTGTTGTCATTTTCTACTCTCACTTTGATAATAATTGACAATTTCTTATTTCTAGGTTGTTGGACTCGATATTCTTTCTCAACTAATAATGAAATTCTTTGAAAAATGAGCTATTTATATCTCTATGACAACTCCATCAAAACTCTAGAAAAAAAAAAAAGTAATTAGTTCATACTAAAATTCTGAACAAAAATCTCAATCGACTTCATTCAATGAAGTACAAGCTAGAAAAGAGAGATGACAAAGAAAACAATCCCCAACAATCTCGAGTCTCTGTTTGCGTTTTCTCTGTTTGGTTACTTGGGAATCCCCAAAATTTGCCTATGCCTTAGTGCTTCAGGTTTTTTTATATATATATATATATATATAATTTTCTTCTTCATTTTCTTTCACCTTTTTTCCCCTTTGCAATATAGAAATATCGACTTTTAGAAACTAGGTCAATCGCTTCAGCTGCACCAAGTGCTCTATTTTTTTCGTCCGCTTCAAGAATCATAGTGCCTAGGCGCTGCATGCTTGAGAATTTCAGTTGCACTTCTCCTGAATTTGTATAATCAGCGATAGTCGCTGCAAACATCAAGAGCCAAAGATTAACAAGTACCACATGACAAGAGATAGAATATCAGGAAGGGGGCATAGATTAACAAGTACTACCACGATACAAAAAAGGTAAATGTCATTCACAGATGCATTTTATTTGGTCATGCATTTTACTAACAATTTGTTCTTTTCTTTTTTACTTCTAAAAGGAAAAAAAAACATACAAAATAGCTCATTTATACTCCTCATATAACTTGTCTAAGCATCACGATCTTGGATTACTTGAGATTTGTGTTGACTTAGAGATTAAAACCTTACTTGGGTCCATTTTAGTCCTTCAAGCCGCTTCTCTAATTACTCAGAGAGAAAGTAAATTTAACTTCAATAGACAAAATGACTTCCATGTCATAGCATATGAAAAGATTTTTCCCTAGTTAATATGCGGGTAAATAATGACATTTCATGCTAATCTCTAGGCATGATAATCGTTTTCTCAATAACTCCCTTGACATTCTTTGGTGCTCCATTACACCACTTATTTTGTCATAACCTTTACATCCAAGCCAATCATAGTCTGGTGAGACTATGCAAATGAGTCCTTGTACTCACAAAGGAAGTGTCTATTCATATTTTTTTGACTTCTTATGACACTCTTGAATTAGCTACTTTCAATGGTTCCTCGTACGACTTGATTGTCCCTCTTGGTCTTTTAACCTTAGTAGCTTTGTCAACATATCATATTCCAATAATCAATCCTTTGCTCAAGATTACAGGCTGGTGCTTCAAAATCAAATTTTAAACCAATGTTGTTTCCAAACTTAATGTCCTTGTCATTAATCCTTATTTGTACTTGCTGAAAGATGACAAGTGGAGATGATGATATACTTGGAGGGAAAGAAAAAGTGACGGAAACAATTCTTTCCAAGTCATGATTCAGGCAAATAAAATATGAGTAGTTGATATTCATTTGGACTACACATCCATATTAGACTAAAGATTGAAGTGCCGTTATTATAAAGACATCACCATGGCCTTGAGCATAACCAAAATGACAATTCCTCTCACACCTCTCTAGTGACCCTTGAAAACTCTTTGACTTCTCAATTGCATGTCTTGAACTTTGGGTGAGTGGTGTGAGTAAACTAACTCATGAGACATAGTCTTGTTTTGAGAAACACTGTCAATTTTAGAACTTCTTACACTGGCAATACTCTTGACATCTAGTCCTTGTGCGGTTGCTATCAATAACTTTGCACCCATCAACTTTTTTGTTTTTTGCTTAAATTTGTGGCAATGTTTTATGCAATGTCCAGTCACTCCGGCATGAAATAGACATCCATCTCTAAAATCACATTCTGACTCACTTTTGTCATTGTTCAGAGCTCTTATTGGGAGATATCCAACATCTCGAAGGACTTGAAAAAAATATTTTTTATGGGTGTACTCAATTCATAACTGTATTCTTAAAAAATTGTGGATCATTCGATCATATTTATAGTAGAATTCCCATAATTTGAAAGAGGGTTTCGGTTGACATCAGACTCTTCTCTGATTTCTCCAACTTTAGCAAACATGTTTTAACTAAAGCTTAAACTTGAGACTTCCATGGATGACAATTCCCTATAGAGTGCCCAATTGCCTCAGCATGGTACTCACATCTTGTAATTGGGTCATACCACTTAGGATATAGAGGTTGTAAAGGCACAAGAGAGATTTGATAGTTCTCTAATAATTTTGGCAAAAGTTTGAAGCATGTAGCTGAGATAAGGTCAAACTGCGTCAATCTCTAACTTTCCTTAGTGCATGCTGATTTGGCGCATTCAAATGACTTTGTCCCGATTTTGTAGGACTCTGGGTAGCTTGCTTGTCCAAGCGTTGGTGATGACATATGGGTAATATCTTTATGCCCCAAGCTGATTTCATGCACTTCTTCATCTTTCTTATTTGGGGGCATCTTATGACATTAGCCTCTGCCTCTACATCTAAAATTCTGTCATTTTTTAACTCCATACTCTATTTTTTTTCCAATCGTTATAACAGTTTTTCAATCCTAATACGGAGCTTGTAAGGATATTTGTGAACATGACTAACATTTATTTATCAATTAATGACAATTGTACTTGGGCAACTATTTCTCTTTATCTTTGGGCATATTCTTTGAAAGTCTCGACACTTCTCTTTTCCATGCATTGAAGATCCAAACAATCTGGCGTGCCATGCTAATATTGTACTTGTATTGCTTTAAGAATGAGTATACTAAATCCTCAATTTGTGCACTTGTGAGCTATCCAAATTCATATACCAACGAAAAGCTAAACTATTAGGCTATTTTTAAAAACAAAGAATAAGTAACTTATCATCGGGTATGCGCTGACACTTTTCAGTGATGCATGATGAGGTGGCATTTCAGGTAAGTGGTCCCATTATACCTTTCAAATCTTGAATCTGGATGGAAAGATGACCTCAGAGATTAAGCATAGCTGTTGTGCCAATATTTCCATAAACATCAGCACCTTCTACTGCATGCAATCTTTCTTTTAGTAACTCTAATCTTTCTTTATGGGTTAAAACTTTAGAGGTTTCCTTGCAGTTTTCCACATTTGAGGTAGGTGTTGGATCATTCAACGGCTCCCCTACTGAAGGACTTGATTAGGACCTTATGCAAGGTACGATGCATGTATGTTGTCACTCTTCCTAATAGTGGATTTCGTTGCACCTGATGGGTAAACCTAAGAGGATAAGGAAAGGCATCATCCGATACTTGGTTCTGTCACTTTTCTAACTATAGAAATGCCCCTACCACTCTTTTTTCTTTTCTTGAAGTAAGTAATTTTAGAAATTTTTTCAACGGCTCTTTTAGCCCTCTCACATCCTATCGAGTTGTCTTTACTTGATTGTCCATGATCTAGCTGTCTCTCTAGTCCAATAATGATGACAGTGGTAATCTTTGAGCTATTTTGCTAAACTTTGACTCTTTTAATCTTTTAAAGAGATAAAGAAAAAGAAAGATTTAATTAGTCCCAGTTTTTTATGCTTATAACTAACATGAAATGCATGAATGCAGGCTTTGACAATTCACTTTTACAAAAGGTTAATGCAAATATTCTGTGAGTTTTTTAGGGAAAAAATATGAAACAAAGACTAATTACTATTAAATTATAGTAACATCTAAAATAGGAAGGGAGTAATTGAGTTGACACAACATGAAAATGGATGCATATTAACTTAGAATTTTTGCATGATAAGAAAATACATATAAATGTTAGCCTATGCAAAGAGAAACAAGATAATGTCAACAACATAGCAAACAATCATATTTTAAGGAAGATAAATAGCATGAAAAGCCTTATATAAGTGAGGCTAATTCTAAGGCCCTAAATGAGATAGGTATCGAAATTGGTCTCAAAGTCGTACATGACTATATGACCAAATTGAGTGAGAATTTTTTGTGTGCCTCCACGAGAGCATAAGCTTCTCGAAGGTCGAGGCTACTCCATCATCGATTTTAATTCTATTAGGTAGAGTCTGAGTAGGGGACTTGTGATAGTGTGCGATAATAAAATATTATAAAAGCAAATAACAGCAATTCAAGGCAAACAGAATGACAATAAATATCACAAAAGGTTTTAAGAAGTGAGGTTAATACTATGGTCTTAAATGCCAAAGGTCCCCAAATTGAACATGAAGTCGTGCTCGACCATATGACCAAATTGAGTGAGGATTTTTTGTATGCCTACAGGGAAGCATAAGCTTCTCAAAGGTCTAAACTACTTCATCCTTGATTCTAATTCTATTAGGTAAGCCGGAGGAGGCTAGTGATAGTGTGTCAAATAACAAAATAATTAGTTCAAACAATACCACCAAAAAAATATTAAAGAACAAGAAAGTCAAGATAAAGAAATGACCAAACTCTCAAAGTAGAACCTCATGTCCCTAGTGAAGTTGCCAAGTTGTCGTTACGTGTTTGCGACGCGGGCAGCCAATGGAGATTTTAAAAAAGAAAATGAGTTGCCACAAAAAATTTTTATGGTATAATTGGTCACCAAAATATAAATAAAATAAACAAAAAAAAAGGCATGTGAAAGTCATACTTTTGGGTTCGAGAGTTGTTTGTGTGTGAGGAAGATGTTAGCACCCACAACACTCATTCAAAAAAATGGTGGCCAAAATTTTACTTTGAAATGTCTAAAGGAAAAGCACTTAAAAGGGTATTTTAGTACAAAAAAATAATTTTAAAATAAATGTCTTATTTTATCTTTCACTATTTCAACATTGAAGTCATGATTTGATAAATACGTGGAAGCAACAAATTAATTCGGATATATTAGAATTTTTCTAAAATTAACGAAAAATCTTTACCTCAAGAATATGAGAGAATTTTATCATTCTTTAACTCCATTATAGGAAGCCATTAAAAAATAGAATTTTTTTAAGCAATAATTTTTTTAATAAATTTATTTTTTCTTGAAATCAAATCTCGAACTTCCAAAGCTTATGATCCCTCGCCTAAAAAGTTTTAGAAAAGCGGACTCACAAACATTTCTAGATTACGTCGTAGGAGATTTTTTTTAAAAAAATGTTTTAAGAATACAAAATTTATTTTAAAAGATTATAAAAGAAAACTTTGAAAATATGAAAAACGATTATAAATCAAATTTAAGAAAAGCAAACCAGTGTAAAAAAACAATTTTGCGAATGGTGGAAAAATGTTAAAAAGAAATTTAAAAAATAATAAAAAAGATAAAAAGAATAAAAAGAACATCAAAGTGATAAACAAACATAGGAGATAAAATGTAATTTGAAATGCAAATTACAACAACATAATAATAATAAATTATAACAATCAAGTAAAAAGAAATGCAATATACAAATTTTAAAAAACATATGAATCAATCTTGGACTTCTAAAAAATCGATTTCTCACCTTAGAAAAACTAAAAAAATGAGACTCTCAAATATTTCTAAATTTTGTCGTTGGAAATTTTGAAAAGAAAAAAAAAAAGATAACAAGCATATATACCAATAATATTGCAAAGAAAGATGTTTACATAAAAACATAATTGACAATGTAATAACATGATTAATAATCTATGCTATAAAGGAAAATTTAAAGCATATATCTAAGTCCAACCAAAATAACATAATATAATGAAATTAAAAGATTGAAAATTTACAAAAATATTACAACATAAATAAAAAATAATAAAAATAATAAAAATAAAAGGAACACCAATGAAGAAAATTAAAAAAAAACAAAGCCAAATATACTTATGAAATTAGAAAACAAATTAAAAAAACAAATTAATCAAGGACGGGAAGGGTATCCCATCCCGTCCCCAACCCCGACCCCACCCCGCTATATATATATATATATTTATATATTATATAAATATTATTTTTTTATATATTAACATTATAATTAAAGATAAGAGCATATATGAAATAGTCAATTTTAAAAAATGACTGAGCAATTTTTTATTTTGAGGAATGACTAGCTTACAAATAAGAGTATTTCAGTTAATGTTTTTTAGTACAAAATTATCCTTCAATGAAGATTTTATCCCAACTCTAAGAAATACAAAAAAATTATTAAAGAAAAACTTAAAATCTATAATCTAAGAAATCAAAATAGAAATTTAAATTAAAAAAAATAAGATACTCAAATTTTAAAATTTTCTAACAACCAAATCAAAATCAAATACCTAAAAATAGAAATTTGAATCTAACAGATATAATTATTTAAAATAGATATAAAAATTTGAAATTAATATTTTAAAAAATATACAAAATTGATACAATACACTGTAATAGATATAAAACACTAATAAAAAATATCAAGTATACCAATTGAGAGAGTTTCTTTTATTTCTTTTTATTCAAAAGTACCTTAAATACTCTAAAAAGTATTCTCTATTTCAATAGATATCTCGCTCTTTAAGTTGCAAATATATACATAATCTTTAATTTATCCAAAAATACTCTCTAAATACTTTACTAAATACTCTTTTAACTATTCCAAAACTACTGTAAATGCTCTCCACTATTCCAAAAAAACTATAGATAAAAAATAATTTAATTTCTTAAAAATTACTCTCTAAATATTCACCTAATACTCTTGAGCTATTCCAAAAGTAATGTAAATCTTCTAAATAAAAACTCTAAATACTCTCTACGATTCTCAATATAATCTTTTGACTATTGGAATCAAAAAGTCCATTAACTTGGACTATTGAAATGTAAAATACTTTTTTGGTGTTGGATGTGTTCACTCTATTGCATAAGAAAATTTTCCTCATAATTTCCTACTCTAAATACTATTTTGTGGAGATGTCCAAACCTTGCCATGAGAAGTAGAGAAAGAAAAAGCCATAAAAATTATGTCCTATACCTCAGATGTCCATGAGGGTCGATGACTTCGCGACTCTTGTGGCAAACGTGAAAAGATGAGAGTAGATGATTTTGCCATGAGAAATAAAAGCTACTTTGTCTCGGAATTGAGATGCTCTGTGATGATGACTTTTTGGAGAGGACGTAGTGAAGTGAAATAAATAATTATTTCATTGAAAAAAAGAATCTAAAAAGATAAAATCAAGGAGATGATCCAAAAATTAGAAAAGACTAAAGAGAGATAATATAACAAAAAAAGAAAGTGGTTAGAATCTAAACGAGAGATGAATTTTTTACTTATTATTTTGAATTCAAAAGAAATAATAAAATAAAAAAGAGTAAAATAGTCCAAATTAAAAATATTAAATAATTGAAAAAAATGAAATGACCATTTTTCATTATTCGAAATTGTTTAGCCAATTTTCAAAACAGTAAAAATGGACACCTGTTTCAATTTCTCTTATAATTATTTTGTAAAAACTGAACTCACTACCAGCCAATGCCCATTACCCAATAAGTCCAGCAGCCCAATATTCCG